>CAUYQG010065812.1:0-11073 GCA_963574415.1 Tarsius wallacei | reverse complement strand
AAATTGTGGTACATATACACAATGGAATACTACGCAGCCATAAAAAAGAACGAAATCATGAATTTTGCAGCAACCTGGATGGAACTAGAGTTCATAATCCTGAGTGACCTCTCACAGAAACAAAAAACTAAGTTTCACATGTTCTCACTCATATAGTAGACCTTGATCATCCAACGTATTACCACAAGAAAATGACTGACAGTGGTGGGAAACTATGGGGGGGGTGAGGGTGATGGGATTAATGGTGGTAAATATCTATCTGGGGATGGGGAGACACCTCTTATCAACAAGGGTGCCTGAACGAAGCATTTTTGTATACCTAACCCCTAACTGTACCCCACAATACCATAATACAAAATAAAATAATAAAAAAAAGAAGAGTGCTCATAACAATGTGTTTTTTCTTAATAGAATCTAAAGACGCAAAGCTACCATGTGTGACTACATGTAGCCACAGACTACACAATGATAAAAAGAGCATCACTTTTCTGCAAAATAATGCCTAAAAATGGTTAATTGCAATCTCCCCCTAGTGCCCAAGAAGAAAAATGTGCAAATCTCACTTTAGTGAAATTTGTTGTGTTTAAAGTCCTGGAATGGAGTTCAGTTTGAACCTCGCCACTGATACCTGGGCAACTGTGGATTAACTATTCATCAAAATCTTCAATAATGAAGAGGTTTGACTGCATCATTGTGAAGTAGCTTAAAATTGATCTGAGATCAGTTTTTACTATGTGTGTTTGTCAATTTGCAATTAAAATTATATGTATAATTATTTATTTTATACATTTTAAAAATATTACTCTCTAAATGGAGCTAAAGTATTTTGGAAGAAGAATTACAAAAACAGAAAATCAGAGTTTTTATTTAGTTAACTTTAATGGATTTTGGATTTCCTGTCCTGAATGTTTATCACTAGCCCTCTCTTTGTTACTAAGTGCTACAATTTATGTCATCTTTATTTCAAGAAATATGACTGACTATACTTGGAGAATAGGAATTCAGTTAATATTAGCCTTAAGTAAAACACAAGACAGCAAGTATATAAAAGGAACTAAACATTTCAAAAATGGATCTTCGAGTGGTAAGCTGAAAATTGATTTTTTTTTAATTGGTAGAATTTTAGAACTCTTTTACTAGCTGTTTTAAAGACAGGCTTTTTTTCCCTCTAGGTCTTGAGTTATTGATCAGTGTTTTTAAATGATCAATAAGTTATTTGTTTATTTATTTGTTTTCCCTACTCAAGTAATACAATACTTGAATATAAATATTCTTAATATTTACAGAATGTAAGCAAAAATGGAGGTGAACAGTAAAAAAAATTAAAGAATATTGAAATGCATATAATAAAAAGTTAAAAGCTACCCTTTACCAACCCCTTTTTTCTCAATCTTGCCTCCCTCTTTGTTCTTTGGAATAAATTCCTAAAACTGGACGTTCACAGAGTCAAAAGGTAAGTGCATGTGTAATTTTACAAGATAGCCAAATTCTCCCCACATTGTCTGATACCATTGTGTGTTCTTACCAAGATTGTATGAGACTGCTTGTTGACTCACAGATAGAGAGATATTGTCAAACATTTTGATATTTGCACTCTGATAGGCAAGATATGGTGCACTGGTGTGTAATTTTAACTTGCAATTTTTCTTATTATGTATAAGCATGATTTTCCTATTCTAAAGAGATATTTATCTTAGTTTTTTTTCCATCTAAACTCTCTGTTTATAACCCCAAGCAATTTTCTCTATAAAGTTGAATTTTTCCTTTTATATTTTTAAAAACTCTTTACATATTACAGATACTCACATTTTTTCCCTGATATAAGATGCAAATATCTTTTCTATTTGTCATTCATCTTTTAGCCTTGCTTGTAGTGAGATTTGCCATTTGAAAATCATCTTTTTTTCAGTCTTCCCTTTATTAATCTTGTATTTAAATCAGAAGGGAGAGTGTTCTGGTTATGGAGAAATTCAATTTATAGAGGAATTCATTCATTTTTCTTTTTATCCCTTGCATTGCATTTTTCCTTTTACATTTAATTTTTTACTATTTGGAATGTATCATGTTGCAGTTTGAGGAATGTATCCCATAACATCATGTTGTAAACTTCAAATGTACGCAATTTACTTTATAAAAATTTATCTTTTCCTCCACAAATCTGGGATGCTGCTTTTGTCATATGCTAAATGTTCGTATGCCGTTAAATGTACTTCTGAGTTTTCTATTTTGCCATGTTGGTCTGTGAGTGTGTTCATGAACCAATAAAAATTAATCTTTTTCTGGAGGCTTTAATTTCTAGTAGGTATATCTGTAGCCTTCTGACCAGTGCTCTTCTTTTTCAGAGTTTTCCTGATCATCTGATCATTCTTGTTGACTGCCTCAAAAGGTTTTGATTCAATTCAATTTTAAACACATTTTCCCAGTTTCAACACATGAGAAAAATGATGTATTTTTATTGAGATGGTATTAAATGTATAAATTAGCTCAAGAATAACGAACATCTTTATAATGTTGAGTCTTCCACTTCAAGAACATTTCAAAACTTCCTATTTGTTTAAGTCTACTTTAAAAAAAACTCTTTCAGAAGTAGAGCATTACAATTATATACGTGTAGGTTTTGTATACTTCAGGTTAAGTTGCACTACTAATTTTGGACGATTGACATGGGTCTTCTCTTTCACTATAACTTTTAAATGGCTTTATTTTCTATATAAAGGTTAATAATTATTGGATATTAAATTTTTATACTACTTTTTTATAAGCATTGTCTCTTGAATTTTTCAGGTATACTTATGCCATCTGGATTTTCCAAATATATACTTACATCATATATATACTTATGCAAATATAGTTTTACTGTACACTTTCTAAGTCTGATGCTTGTAACTGGTTTATCTCATTTAGTTGAATGACAATATCTCTAACACAGTTCTCACAGTATTGGAGATTATAGGCATCTTTGTCTGACTTTCTCATTTAAGCATTAAGTGGTTTCCTATTAAGTAAAGATTCAAACTTTTATAATGGGGCATACATTTTTATATGAATAATATATACACATATACATGCACCAATAAATATGCATTTTATTGAGTAATTTTTAACATGACTAGAATTGCTTGTTACCAAATGCTTTTTCTGCATCTATGGAGATGATCATATGGTTTTTGTCCTCAACTCTATTACACTGATGGAACATATTGATGGATTTTCTAGACTTATATTTTGAAATAAACCTCATTTAATCATGGTGTATTATTTAAAAGGGCTGTTAGATTTTCTTTACTACTATTTTATTTAAGATTTCTTCACATTAATATTTACGAGAAGATTGATCTGTTAGTCTTTCTTGTGTAACTTGTCACTGCATACATCCATTAGAGAATTCTCTCTCTCTCTCTCTCTCTCTCTCTCTCTCTCTCTCTGAGGATCACCTTGTAGTCTTAGTACTTCAGGTGATTGCATATTTAATATCAGTCCTTAATTCTATCTCCCCAGTCACTGTAGTTGTCTTAATCTTGTTTTCTGGCAAATTTCCAAGGAAGGGCTTAGTAATAACATTCTCAGACTTTTTGCATTCAAAAACCATTTTGTCTAAAAACTTTCACATGAAAATAAATGTAGCTGAATTTAAAATTCTTGGTTCACATTTTTTTCCTTGAGTATCTTAAATATGTAACTTAATTGTCTTCTGATATAAAACAATTCTGTCAAAACATTCCTTCTATGTGACGTGTTCTTTTTGCCCGAGACCAAATGTATCTTTTTAAGTCAATCTTGGACTGACTTTCCTCTGGGTAAGTAAATATGTCATTTCAAAGCTTCTTGCCTTGTTATTTAAAAAAAAATTCTTAAATTATTATTTTTAGTGTTTGACTTATTGCATTACTTGAATTTCTTATTTGGGAAAAATTATTTTAAGTATGTTGGATCTTCTTTTTCTATCTTCTATATTCATTATTTTTGTTAAGCTCTTTTTATCTCTTTCCTTATTTCTTTTTCTCTAATTTTCCTTCTTTCCACCTTATATTTTTCCTAAAGAATTGTGTTTCTATTATTTCCAGTTCAATTTTATCCCTAAATGATTTTTTTCTAATCTTTTTTCCTTGGAATATATAATTTGAGCTTTTCTAGTTCTGTTTTATGATGTTCTTTCATATTTTTAATATATTTCTTAATTTAACATGCTTTGAAATACTAAGTTACTGTTTATAGATATCTTATGGGCACTGCTTTATGGCTTGCTTGTAGTGATGCTATTCTAGTTATTTTTAATCATATTAAATTATAAAATTTTTATATGACTTGGCTGCACTCTCTTCCTATTGCCTATTTTTAAGTCAATTTTTAAAAAAAATTTGGTATCAGAGAGGGCTGGGCCAGAATAACTTTTCCAGCTTCATTGCTCTTGACATTACCTCTTCTATTGACCTTATGAAGGTATTATTTATTTATTTATTTTTGAGAAAGCAGGATTTGTTGAGAGGACAGAGAAGATCCCACAATGGGAGGGAACTTGAAGGGGTTGCCTATGAAAGTGGCTACATATTTTTGAGATCTGCTTCCTCCCCCCTCATTTTTATTTAGAATTTTTTCATTTGTCCCTATTGTTCCTGTCCTGCTAAATTTGGATTTTATTTCCAACAGTTTCTCCTCATCAAGGGCCTTTGATGCCTGATTTAGGGACTGCAGAACCCATTTATTTTTTTATTTTGTCTGCTGTTCTCAGATTGGCTGTGTTTTTTCCAGTGAGGACTTGCTGGAGATTTGAGGATACTCTTCTTTTCAGAACCCTATTGCTTTCCCTCAACCTTCCTCTTTCACAGAAACTGATATTATGTGGGCCTTGTAACTGTTGGGAATTATGCTTGCTCACCTTGTCACCTAATCGCATGTGGATGTTGTCTATGTGTGTTTATTGCATGTGTGTTTTGAGGTTGGTTCTCTGTGTGTGTTTTTCTGGTTTTATATAGCACTGCAGGAGTTAGAAAAGCTATACCATTGTGTATTCCCAGGTTCTACCTGCAAATTTTTATCTATGAGATTTAAAAAATGATAGCCTTTTCCCCATTGTGTTGGTTTATCTTAAGCAGAGGAGTAAGGGGCAAAGTCAGGATGAAGTAAGTGTGAGGAAGAAAACCACTTGTACTTGCAGTTTTGGAATAAAAAAAAAAACAACAGGACAAAAGTTGCAAATATTAGAATGGTGAGCAGCCACACGAACTAAAGGAGGATAAGTACTGGGGTCCTTGGATTTTGTTCCTTTCTTTCTTTTTGGTAGTCAGAAGAAGATAGGAGATAAAGTGTTAGTGAGATTAAATGGGTGTTGTCAATTTGGAATGCATTTTGCACATTCATTGAGCCATTTACAGCATTGGAAGTTTTTACGTCACATAGACAACCTCTGCGAGAGGCCCTGACAAAGAAAGGTGACTCCTTGTCTATGTAGTTGGATAAAACTTTTGAATTTTTTGTATCTTGTTAATCTAATATTTAAAATATATTGCAATCTTTTCATGAGAGGAATAGGTAAATTTATTCATCAGTTCTCCTTCATTCAATAACCCTGGTTTAGAAAAAGTCTTTAAACAATTTTGTTCAGAAAAATTACTTTGCAATAATCTCTAGCTCAACTTTTTTTTTTTTTTAACCATGATAAGTGTGCATTACTGCCCTCTGCTGCATGAACTTGGACCTCCCAGTTTTTCAGATTAATAATGGCTGTGTAAAATCACTTTAAAAAAAAATTACTAACAGTTAACAGAAACTCTTTTGTTGTCAGAGAATAACATGATGTGCTGCAATTTTTATCCTCCACATATATGGATTTATTTAGAGGCATTACTTAGAATGGTTTCCTTAAAGACAATTTAATATTACATGGTCACTGAAACAGAAAAGTCAGATGATTGTGTCTGCTGTGTGCTTTACAATTGAGTGACAGATACCATACAAATTAATTTATAATTAGCATTCCTAAGCAGTATCTACACTTGGCTAAAGGGAATGAAGAGTTTTGGAATGTAATATGCAGAACTTGCAGCTGTGGGCTTTTTAAATGAATGACCTCCTAAAGTTATGCCTGCATGCAGAAAGAAAATCAAGTGACTTACTGAATTTGGAAGTAGTACTTAGAAGGTTCTAAATGTATCTTGCCTTTTTATGTTAGAAAGGGTTCTAGTTTGCCTATTTCTGGTCCCAGTGCTAGCTAGTTTCAGTTTTAAGTGAAGACTGAAAATATATTCAAGATTGTAAAACAGAAAGATCGTTTTTAAACTTGAGTACTTCTATCACATGCTAAGAGCATACTTATACAATAAATATTAAAATATAAAAGATAAATTTACCAAAGATTTGAGAATTTAATTTTATTGTTAATTAAAAAAACAACATAGAATGGTATTGGAGACAAAGATTAACACTATTTTAACTCTAACATATAAAATAGTTGTCATGCTGTAGGCAATAGTATTTCTTTAGTATATACAAAGTTTGAATTTATTCCAACTCAGGTTTTTTGATAATTCGAAGACTAAGTGATAAGTGTACATGTATTTAAAAATGATATCATTAGCAGTTTCAATGAAATGATATATTCCCCCTGTTTTCACATATTTAGCACTGCCTTGAATTAATTAAAGGTAGTGTGATTCCAAGTGACTATTAATTTACTGAGTAAGTTGAACAAATCAAATTAAGTAATTGAACGAATTAAGTAAGTAACGGAATAACCTGATTTTTAAATCACTGTACTTTTGATTGCTGCTTTCTTTCTCTTTAACCTACAATGACTTAATTTTTGTATCATATACTCCTGTGTTTTATTGTTTCCATTCTTCATTGACTAAGTACTTTTTTAAATGTAGAAATGACCTTATCTTCTTGGCAAATTGCTTGCATTGTTTCCTTTTTTAGGACCCCAGTGGAATCTTGACAATCACATTCAGACTCAGTTGAATTCCAAATTTAGTCATAAGTCACACACAAAGGTAAGGAAATTAATATCATTAACACAGACCGAAGAATTAACATGGTAAAATGGAGAATTTCAATAATGTTTGTAAATGAACATACAGCACAGCTCCTCCATTAAGTTTAGGAACTCTTGGAGACGACTGTATGGTTTATGGACAGAAATGTTACACTTTCTCCTAATATGTACTGCATCTGTAAATTCATCTAAGCTGAATTGTGCTCCCCATTCCCTCTTCCAAATTCATATGTCAAAGCTCTAACTCTTAGTACCTTAGAATATAATCATATTTGGAGACAAAGTTTTTTTAAAAAGTATTTAAATTGAAATGCCATACTTAGGGTAGACCCTAATCAATCCAATATGACTGATGTCTTTCTAAGAAAAGTTAATTTGGACACAGACCAAGGGATGACCCTGTGAGGACATAGTGAGAAAGTGCCCATCTGTGAGACAAAAAGAGAGACCTCAGAAAAAAACAAACCAACCAATTCCTTGACCTTGGATTTCTAGCCTCTGGAATGTAGAGGAAATAAATTTCTGTTGTTTAACCCACCAATTCTGTAGTGTTTTGTTATTACAGCCTTAGACATCCAATACACTACCTTACAGCAGAGATACATTGCAAGTTCTCTGCTATATGATCATTTAGTCCCAAGAGTTTTACTATAGTTGGCATAGCTGTAATACGTGTACTCATATAGTTGGTGTTATTTGTAGCCATTTACCAAGTACTTATCTTGACTACTGCAGAGGAATCAGTGTCGGGTCTTGCTGAAAGGATGAAAGGCATCCGCAATTCCTTTTCTTTCTTTTTTTTTTAATTGGAGTCTCACTCTGTCACCCAGGCTGGAATGCAGTGGTACACTCACAGCCACCCCAGCGTTGACCTTCTGGTTTCCTGCGATTCTTTCGCCTCAGCCTTCCACGTAGCCAGAACTACAGGCATGTGCTACCACACCCAGCTAATTTTTTATTTATTGTAGAGATGAAGTCTTTCCAGGTTGCCCGGGCAGGTCTCGAACCTTAGGGCTCAGGCAAGCCACTCACCTCAGTCTCCCAAAGTGCTGGGATTACAGGCTGAGCCACTGAGCTCAGACTGCAATTTCTTTTGATGAACTTTCCTTTTCTTATGCACCTTTCACAACCTTCATAACTAGGCATCTCTAACTATAAATGGGGACCCACTATGCTGCAAAACACTCTTTGCTCAACACTATTTAAATATTGAATTGTACTTGTATTGTCTTAAAGGTATAAACTGTGGGATACAAATAAGAGATAATATAAAGTATTCAGCAAACCTGGCACATGATAAGCATTCAATAAATTCAGTTATTATTATTAATTTATTATTGTTACGTATTCCAAGTCAGTTACTTATGAAATTCCTTAAGCTGATGACAGTTCAGTATCTTGACTTTCTCATTTATAATCTCATTAATGAGCTATAATACCTAAGTACAAACTATATTTGAACTTAGATATTATAACCCATTTCTAGAGTATCAAAAAGTAGGATCTATTACAAAATACTCTTCCAAAGATAAACACATTTTACCTTTTCTGTTACTAAGCCCATTATGTTTCAAATATAGATTTTAAGTTGCCACTTATAATCTTAAATTTTCCTATTCTTTTTTAAAATTTGTACCGCAATTTTATTTTATGTGTGGTATAAATACAGTTAAAGTTTTTTTCCCATAACCATTAGTCATACGTTCATATAACTGACCAAGAACAAATACATTGTACCATGACTGGATTAGCTATCCTGCCCTTCCATATTTTAATATTCTCTACTTCAAATAACTAAGTCAAGTCATACCTGACAAAGTAGTAATTGTTTGCATAGTTTTCACATTTGAGTAACACTCATTTTGGAAATAATCTGTAATAATAACAATGTAGATATTAATCCATCCTGTTGTTGGTAGGCATAAGGCTCACAGGGTACTTAACTCACTGTATCTTCTGAATCTGAGCAGTCAACAGTTAATTAAAGCCAACCAACCAACAAACAGAATCTTTCCCCAAATAAAAACAATAATAAAAACAGGCACTTAAAATTAATGTTGTTGGATCCTCTCCTCAGAGGTCTCATCCAAAACACCACAGCTCTCAACTTCCTTGTGAGACCTCTGCAGAACTTAAAGATCTAAGTAACACAGTCTGGAAACTGCTGGCCCAGATTATCTAAAAGTTGTTTGTTCATCAAGATGAGATTTTCTGCAATCGAACCACACTCAAGAGTTAAATATATTTATCTTTAACTGCCAAGTATTACTTGGTACTTTATTACTATTTCCAAAGATGAATCTTGAAACATCCCAACAGAACTCAGAAGTGAGAACATACCAAGAAAGACATGCAGTGTACAGAACCAACAGAATTTATGTAACATCAAGGGAAAGGTTTGCAATTAAACATTTGGAGATTGTTCCTAATCCCAACTCCACCAACGGTCACTTACATGCACAAGAATCAGTAGACGTTTATCTGCCTGAATTTCAGATTATGTTATTTGCAGGTTTTTATATTGGCTGGGTTCAGGCCCAAATGGAAAAATCTGTTCAGTAATTCTCTTTCATTTATGTGACAGGCAAAGTACTGATAAATGATTTGTCAAGGTTCAAAAAACAGCCATTGACTGAGCAATTATTATGTTCCTGATAGATTTAGGAACATAATTCCCTGAATCATTTCATTTGTGTATGATTGTGTCAAGCACAGCTAGTGATTCAAATGTAAATGACGAGATCTTTTCTCATTAGCTGGTCTTATTGTCCATGAGATCTTGTCAGGATAGAGTAACTACTGAAACTAATGCAGGGAGCAAATAGGAGATGTAATTTTTCATTATTAGTATGAAAAGTATTCCTACCAAGAAACACAAAAGATTTTCATGATACCAATTCTAGCTTAAGTGTGATACAAATTACTTAAAATGTAATTGACAGCAACACATAATATTGTTGTTCCTTAGGCAGGGTGAGAAACATAGAACTCATATAAGATCTGGAGTATGAGTCCTACTACACTATACAGCAGGTAGGTTGGTTTACTTTGGAGAGGAGAAACTCACATAACCTTATTTTCTAGATACTTAACATCCAACCATACCATGAAAATCTTTCATGTCTTTCTCTGTGTGTAAGATGATTTGGCATCCTAGGGGACCTACCAAAAATTATCTTCATTCCCAAGTTTGCCGTAGCAAAATGTTTCTGTTCTTGCGGACTTAACATGGCTATCACTAGAGTCATTTCTGTGGGTTCAAGAACAAATATAAGTGGATTGTCTCTATGTACACGATTAGAATGTGCATATAAATTCTGGGGAAAGGAAAGAACTCTGGGAGGGGGTGGTTTTTTTTTTTCATCCCTATAGTCACAAGAATTCAAGCTAACATTGAAACTGCAGATACTCTGAGAGACTGAGCTCTAAGACTGGCAGAATTCACAGTTGGGTGAGAACGTAGAAAGGTTCACAGCAGCAACTTCTGAGAGGGACTAAAGGCAGATTTCAGTAAGTCAAGTCTGACAGTGAGCTGCAAACCTCTTTAAAGTCAAGGCTCCTATTCACTCTGTGCCCTCAGGGCTTTACAGTTAATAAATGTGCAGTCAGTACCTGAACAACTACCTAATAGACTATTGTAAGAAGCAGTCATTAATGCATTCATTAATGCAGACAGATAATAGGAGGGAAGTAAGTTGTAGTAAACAAGTGTAAGGTGACAAGTTGTATGCCTGATTTACCTTAGGGATTAGGTATCCAAAAGAAACAAGGATCTAGAAACAACTGCTGAGAAACATGTGGCTTTTCTTTTTTTTTTTTTTAATGTATGATATATATTATATGCTGTATTCTTTTTTATATATATATACACTATTTTTTTAATTGTGATATTGAGGGGTACAGTTAAGTGTTAGGTATACAAATATGTCTCGTTCAGGCATCCTTGTTGATAAGAAGTGTCCTCCCATCCCCAGACAGGTATTTACTGCCATTAATCCCTTACCCTATCCCTCCCACCCCCCCATCGTTTCCCACCACTGTCAGTCATTTTCTTGTGGTAATATGTTGGATGATCAAGGTCT
>CAUYQG010065808.1:0-10483 GCA_963574415.1 Tarsius wallacei | reverse complement strand
TTTCCTTTGGTCGTGGTTTTTACATATAATATGCATACAAGACATCTTCTTTATTTGTTATAGTTTTGTGCATTGCCTTCTCTCATTAAAATGTCATATCCTAAAGGCAAAGATCTGTTGTTTTTACTGACATATTGCAGGTTCTTAGAATAGTTCCCAACATAGGAAATACTAAAAAGTATTACTTGAATACATGAATTGTGATTGTTAGTCTTTTTTTTTTTTGAGTTGGAGTCTCACTCTGTCACCCAGACTAGAGTGCAGTGGCACGCTCCTGGCCACAGCAGCCTCAACCTGCTGGGCTCCGGCGATCCCTCCGCCTCAGCTTTCCAAGTAGCTGGAACTATAGGCGTGCACTACCAGACCCGGTTGATTTTTGATTTATTGTAGAGATGAGGTCTGGCCAAGTTGCCTGGGCGGGTCTTGAACTCGCGGGCTCAGGCAATCCTCGGTCTCCAAAGTGCTGGGATTAATTTAAATCAAGTTTTGTCTGCCAAGAACTCCCAACTTCACTTGCTTGTCCAAGTTGGAGATCCCATTTTTCAAGGCTGTTTTCAGTGCATTATCTAAACCAGCAGGACATGCCCTGCAGCAGCTGCACTCCTACCTCCTTGTGCTTTTCTGCCTCTGTTATCAAAACTGAGGAAGATTTTTACCATCTTCCCTAGCTGCATGTGTTAAATTCATCAATGGTGAGAAAAATTGATGCCAGCTTGCAGGCATTAGCTGGTGCAAATGGTGTAATGACCTCCAATAATGGAGCGAGTCCTAGTCCTTATGGTGCCATGTTTCTGGGTCCCAGCCCCCGAGGCTCTGCTTTCTGCAAGTCTCCTTTAATATTATTAATAATGATCATTACCATACATTCACTTTCTCTTAAAATCTAAAGTTAGAAAGAATATACAGTGACATTTCCCACTGCTGCTCCAATTATTTCAGCCAACAATGTTCAGTCTCTCAGATACGCTTTCAGGGATATTTTATGCAAAAAAGATACACAAGCACGTATACCTTTTCTTTTCTGAACAAAATAAGAGGAGTTCCACGTTGGTTTTTTGTGCATTGCTTTTTCATAACCATATAGGTTGAAGATCACTTCATTTCAACACATAGAGTTTCTTTAGTCATTTCCCAACCTGGATAATCTATGGGCACACAGGAGTTCCCAATTTTGGCTTTTGCAAACAATGCTGCAGAGGATACATTATTTATGTATAATTTCTCAGGGGGTAGAAAAATAGCACATAATTATTTAAATGCAGTTGCTAACTCAGAGGCTGAATACTGTTATAACCTGATCAATATTGTCAGCTTCCTCCATGAAAGTTTTTTCAATGTACATCACACTCTGCAATGTATAAGACTGCGTGTTTCCCCACAAACTCATCAACACAATGTGTTATTAAATCCACTGTTCTCTGCCAATCTGATAGGCTAAAAATGGTATCTCAGAGTAGTTTGAGTTTCTCTTAGTGAGTAAGCTCAATTATATATTATTATGTTTAAAGAATCACAACTTTTCATTTTCTGGGAACTGCCTGGTCATAAGAGTTACCTAATTTTAGATTGGATTGCCAATTATGTTGTTATTGATTTGTGGTGCTCATGCTATCTTGGGGAACATTAGTTCATTTTTGTGCTATGCAATGCTAAGTTTCTTCCAGTGTTTGCTTTGTTTTGTTTTATTTTACTTTTGACTTTGTTAGTTTTCCGCTATATAGAAAATATTAATTCTGATGTAAACACATTTAAAAATGTTTTCTTTTATAGTTTTTGGTTGTTGAATCATAATTATAAAACTGATACTCATTTTGAAATTATAGGCATATACTCTCAGAGTTCATTAAATAACAGCTTTTGATGTTTTAACACTCTAGGAACTCACCCTAGCATAAAATGAGAATTTTTTTTCCTTAATGGTAACCCAATTGTGGCAGCATCATTTATTGAACAATTAATCTTTTCCTCCCCTAGATTTGAGGGTGTGCTTATCATGTACTAACTTCCTTTATATATTTGACCCTGTTCTGAACTTCCTATTGTGTTCTATTGACCTGTCTGTATATTCATGGCCCAGAATCACGCTGTCTAGCTACAAGTGGCTATAGACTATATAATGTATGATATATCTGGTAGAGCTAACCCTTGCCCATGACCCTTCAAGTTATTATTTGTCTTGGACATTTTTATATTTAGTTATATGTGTGTGTTATTTTGACGTGGCTTTGTGGAACATACATAGATTGAGAATGCAGCTCAATGATTTTCAACAAAGTAAACACATCTGTGTGACCACCCTCTGCACAGCTTCTGCATTGCAGAGTTCCCAGAACTGAATTAGCAAGAGTTGGGCTGGCAAAGGCAGATCAATCTCTGGCAAGGTGAAAACAGGATACTCTGAAGTTGAGTTTTCTCTTGGTTAGGTTTTTGTGAACTTCTACAAAGGAGAGCATATTGTCTCTTTGTCAGACCCTAAGGCTCCTTCCTTTTATGGTCCAGTTGTGCCTGCATCCATTTGTTCTTTGAAGATGATTCATCTCAGATATCTTCAGTTGCCCAGGCTTCTTAAATCTGTCATGAACTGGGTCCAGAGGTCTTAGACTTGGGGAACGTGTGTCTGGCTGGGAAGTAGACTCTTTGGGTAAGGATTCAAAATCAGAGATTGTGTCTCATGGGCAATTGGCATGCTCTCTGTAGTATACAAAGTGTGAATTTACTAGCAAACCTTGCTATTTTTTCAAATAGAACCATCACTTAACAATCTAAGGGAAAAAACATGCTTTCTATGTAAATAATATTTTAGGCAAGGCCCCTGGCTGCTCTCTTTGCTTACCTTAATTGCTGTCCCTAAGCCATGCATATGTTCTGGGGCCACCCCTGGGTCCATTTAATAAGGTTGTTTTATCCCTCTGGGGTCAGTTGCCATCAAGAGCAGTACAAGTACAGGGTCATATCTAGTCCTCAATATCTGAACTGTTCACCTTGAGTCTGTGAACAGTTTCTGAATTTGCATCAGCTTGTTGTTGTCTATAAAAGGCCCAAATTGGTGTAGCTAGGCAGCCAGTGACCTGTGTCCCACCAGGTAAACTGGAACAAAATTTAAAGCCACAGCCTTTGACTCAAGCCCTTCTCTGTCCTCCACTGCGATTTGGGAATACCTCCTCTCCTCATGCTTCTGCTTTCAAGAGGTTGAAGTATCACAGCCTCTTCTCAACTCCACTCTACACCTTGAGTCCTGACTTCAATTAGAAAGAACTGTTCCTGGAGGTAACCTTCCTAAACCCAAGTAGCTTCATCAATAGTAAGACTTCAGGAGGTCCATCAAGGTAATGATATAGTATAAGAATTTTCAAGTAATTCCTGACAGTACATTGCGACTGCATAGTCTGGTTTAAGGCTTGGCTTTGCTGCCTCCTGTTGGAAGATTTGGCCATCTTTAACAAGTCCTGCATCAAAACAGTGGATCCTCTTTAGTTGGTTTATCTGGTGGATGAATTACAAGTATCCTTGGCACTATGTATATGTGAATGTGTGTGAAAGCGAGTCAGTGCCTCCAGTCACCAATTTATTGTCTCTCAAATCCAAACGCAAACTTCAATTTTACTTTAGGGTAAACAACGGAATTCCTGGAATCCTTTATTCTTTAAAGTGAGGACGATGTTAAACTTTTTTCGCTAGAGGACGCTGGCGGGACAGTGGAGAAGGAAGAGGCCGAAAGGGGCAGGTAGAGGAGAATGTGTGGCCATCTGGTGGCCCCTGCCCTTGCCAAGAGCCCAGGAGAGTCCTCTGCCTTCTTGCAGTGTCTGCAGGAGGGTGGCCTTGTCACAGTCTTCTCACCCTGAGCTTCACACAACCAGCTGTAGGGAGGTGGGGTTAGAGGTTGTACACACAGAGCTGCGCCTCTATTCCAAGCCTCCCTGCTGCCCGGGGGCTCTGAAGGAAGGTTTTCATTCCTACTTGGACCTGGATCCCCCACTTCATAACCAAGTCACCACCTGCTTCTGATGTCTGTCTCATCCTGTTCTTGGGAAGGTGGCCTATTGTTTGCCCAGCAACTCCAGACCTGCCTTCCATTTAGCCAAACCAGAGAACTTTTTTGCTGGCTAGTGGCTGACCACACCTTTCCCAATGAGGTATGAGCCTCTTCCATGTTTGGCCTTCTTTGGGTATTCTCCCTCAGCCTTTTTCTCATGTCTTATAGTTTATTCTTGCATTATTTTTAATAATTCTTACATTAAACCCCCTCAGTCTAACTTACTCCGTGGTTTCTATCTCCTAACTGGACCCGCCCTTACCAGCTCTGTGACCTTGAACAGAGTACTTAGCCTCAGATTCCTGATCTGTAAAGTGGGGATAGACACCATTTTTAAAAATACAATCATTATAAGGATTAAGCTTCTCAAGGAGTACTACCACAGACTTGGCAAGCAGTTGTATATGCCACTGAAGGGACCAAATAGAGAAAAAGAGAGGAAGAAAATGGGCCAGAAAAGAAAAATAAACCAGGGAGATGCCAGAGAAACCAAAAGGTAGAGTGAAATGTGACCATAAACACATCAAGCAAATTCTAAGAGATCAAGAGTCAATGAGATTAATAGGCAAAGACACCTATAAGTCTTCTGATTTATTGAAAATAAACATTTTGCACAGTGCTTCTTGATTTAGGAAAACATTTCAAATACATTGTTTTATTTAATTTTCAAGATAGCTAACTTATTATGTTCAGTCATTGTTTCCGTTTTCAAATATCTGAGATGAGGCTAAGAGAAGTGTTCCAAGCCACACTGCTAGTTTGTAAATTGGAGAGCCTCACCTACTGTGAGAGCCTCACCCAACCTTTTTGGCATCAGGTGCCAGTTTCGTGGAAAACAATTTTTCTATGGACCAGGGTGTTGGGGGATGGTTTCAGGATGATTCAGGTGCATTGCATTTATTGTATACTTCATTTCTATTACTATTATATTGAAATATATAATGAAATAATTATACCACTCCCCATCATGCAGAATCAGTGAGCTTGTTTTCCTGCAACTAGCTGATCCCATCTGGGGGGTGATGGGACACAGTGACACCCAAAGTATGTTGCTTGTGTCCAGTCCGTAATCTCGTTTGGGTTGCTGTCACTGCAGAAAACGCTGCTTCGCAAAGATAAGATGTTGGAAACGGAAGCAGGCTTTTCAGTGCTGATCTGACAGGAGGCGGAGCTCAGGCAGTAATGTGAGTGAGGGGGAGCGGCTGTAAATAAAGAAGAAGCTTCACTGCCCACCGCTCACCTCCTGCTGTGCAGCCCGTTCCGAACAGGCCATAGATGGGTACCAGTTCATGGCCCAGAAGTTGGGGACCTCTGTCGTGGACTTTCCACCACTGCCCTCTTGTGGCCTGGCATATATCAACACCTGATACTTTTTTTTTTGAGTCTCACTCCGTCGCCCAGACTGGAGTGCAGTGGCCGCTCCCGGCCACCGCAACCTCGACCTGTTGGGCTCCGGCGATCCTTCCGCCTCAGCCTTCCAGGTAGCTGGAACTACAGGCGCGCACTACCACGCCCGGCTAATTTTTTAATTTATTGTAGAGATGTACTTTCAAACCACTCGTCCCCCAGGCCCTGAGGAGGGTTTAGCTCTGGTAATTGTTGCTCTGTTTTCATTTACACTAACTCTGGTTTCCAAAGAAGGCTCCACACAACACGGGAAGTTGCTGGACAAGACTCATATTATCCCATCATTTAAACTTGTTATTTTTTGCCTTCTGTTATATTGTATTTAAATTTTGCATAGTAATATGTGTAACAGAATTCATCAATGAGCTAAAATACACACATTGCTTCTTAATAAAGGCTTGAATAACACTGCTCTAGAACTGTATTTCTCAAAATTACTTGAACATGGCATATGCAATATTTTAAATTTAATAATGGAAGAATACATTTAATTTTGCTTAAGAAATACAAATGATGTCCCACTGCATTAAGGTTGAGGTAAAAAACCCAAAGTTCTCGCAAATTTATTTTCTTGATAACACATCCAAGGGGAACATTTATGTCATAAAATAAATTATATTCGATCACATTGACTAGTATCTCAAGTGTATGCTGATATTGAAAAATGAGATAAATCACATTGATGAGTTTTCTCCATTCATTGCACAGTATGCACCAAGACGAGGATTAACCAGAAGTTCTGCATGTGAATTAGTGTCCAGATTAAAGGTCATGTGCTCCTGTGTCAGATAATTTTTAAGTGCCTTCTTGGCTTTCTCTGATTAGGCATATTATTTTCTTAAGTGCAGATCATATGCTAACAACAACATGGATATGTGTGATTTATATAACAGTGATACCTATACTGTTTACACCATATATGAAGAAAATTATCACTTGCAATTATTTTCTTCATAGAGCACCTATTCACAATGCAGGGGATCTCCAATATCCTGGGGAAGCTTTCAAATACTTTAACACCCACAACCATTTTTTTCTAATAAAATCTTACATTGGGACCACTATATGTGAAACAGACAAGAGTTTTTGTCTATTTCAGTTTGTCTTTCACATTAACATTTATATCAGATAATCAAGAGAAATTGGGCTATTTTGACATACAAAAATTAATTCATGAGTTGTGGACGACAGTTGCAGTCTTATAATTAGTATCAACATCCATTCTGGTTCTGTATTTTTTTTCCTAGTTGGACAGTACTGGTAAAGTCATAATTATTACTTTGCAAACGGTCCTTGGGGCTCTGGTCAGAGCTGTGCACTACACAATCCAGTGAGCAGCAGTCACAGCACCTGTTGCCAGAGAGTCGTCAGGGCATTTGTTTCTTTGTTTTGTTTTTCAAACCTCGCTTTCCAGTTTCAGCATGTGTTTCTATTAGAGTAAACTCAATATCTGAAGAAGGATTTGTAAAGGGTTCAGAAGCTATCAGTAGATATATCTAAGGACTGTTCGCATCCTATTTGGAAAATGTTTAATGTCAAAAGAAATTTTTTAAATGAGCATGTCAGATATGTAAGCCAGTATTATTCAGTAGAGAAATACATGATATGATATGACTTGACAAACTATACGATGTGATATAATAAAATGTAACATGTTGTCTGCACATATATAATATTGTGAGACAATCCACAATGTTATCCTTAACATTCTAAGATTCCTCAGTCCCTGACTTTTAAAAGCAATTCAGTCACAGCCAGTAGGAATAGGGGTGGTGAGGAGTGGAGAAGGGTAGGAGTGGCAGGGCTCTGTTTACCGTCCTGGTTCCTCCTCAGCACTCACCGTCTTCTCCCGTGCTCTGCCTTGATGACACTCAGAACTAAACTCCATGGCATTTTCTATGCCTGTCTCAGTCACCCCTGGAAGCTCAGGACTCCCAGATCGCCCGCCATCACCAGGATTCCTCCCTTTCCCACAGGTCACCCCACCTTCCACCCTTCACCAGTACCCCAACCCTTCCCCCCCACAGGACCATCAGGACTCATGGCTCTACTTCAACAAAGCACATTCTAGCAACCAGCTCTTCTCTCAAGGCCACCTTCATCTTCCTGCTCTAACTGAAACCTGGGTCCATGTAGTCCTCTCATTGGATGGCTACTTTCTTCTTGCCCACACCTTTGTACTCACTGGGCCTAGGAACGGACTGGGTATCCATTACCCCAACCACAGCTCCTCTTTAGTGCAGACACCTGAGTAACCATTCAGTTCTCATCTCACTGTTACTCTCTGCAATGCTTTCGGCCACAATCTTTGGTGATTTTAATATTCACAGAAATGATTCCCTGAATGATTTGTTTTATAACCCTTTGACCTCTGCTCCTCTAATGGTCTTGTCCTTCATCCTTCCTTTAATCTACTTCCATGTTCTACCAGCCTAGACCTCATGATTATGAACAACTACACCCTTTCCATAATATCAATTTCAAATAATTCACTGTCCAAACCTTAGCTCGTGCATTTCCAGCTCGCTTGTTCCAGAAGCCCAACTCTGAGAAGTTTTTTACTCTGCTGGGAACTACAATTCATTGATAATGTCATTTTCACTGGGGATGACCTCCTTCATTTCCCTTCTTGCCCAATCCAAGCTCCACAAGCCACCATTATCATCCACTTGCGTAGTCCACATCTCGTCTATCCTTCTCTCTTCTAAGACTTCCAAAACTTCCTTCCCTCTTCTCACTTTCAGATGATGAACATACTTATTATTTTATTGAGAAAGTAGAAGCAATCTGCAGAAAACATCTAGGAAGTTTCACCTGCTAACCTACCTGCATTTGCGTCTTTGCTCTCTGTATTCTCTGCTGCTACCATGTGTGAGCTGCGCGTGCTGTTCTTTGAGGACCACCCCTCTCCTGGTGCCCTGGACTCCATCCCTTTAGTCTACTCAGAGGTGTCATACCAGCAATTGTCCCCTTGGTATCTCTCATTAGAGCTTTTTCCTTCTATAATAGACTATTCCCATCAGCATAGAGAATATTGTAATATCTTCCATATAAAATATGCATGTAATGCCTATCTAAAAACTATCTGTCTCTGTTTCTCTTTCCCTTGACATTACAACCACTTCCAGTCAACACTTAGGCACCCTCAGTTACCCTCCTCCTTCCAGACACGCTGGCCTCTTTGCTGTGCCTCCGAAGCATCTATTCTTAACATTCTAAGATTCCATATTCCCTGACTGTGAACTCTTAAAAGCCATTCAGTCATAGCCAGTAGAAATGGAGGCTGGCGTGGGGTGGAGAGTGGTGGGAGTGGCAGGTCTCTGTTCACCCTCCTGGTTCCCCCTCAGCACTCAGCCTTCTCCCATGCTCTGCCTTGAAGACACTCAGCATTAACTCTATGGCACCCTCTATGCCTCTCGCAGCCACCACTGGAAGCTCAGGACTTCCAGATCCCAGCTATTGTCAGGATCCCTGCTTCCCCAAAGAGTCTAGCACGTTCCTGAGTTTCATGTTCATGGTGCGCTCTGCCCGAAGTGCTCTTTCTCCAGGTATTCACGTGGGTTGCTTCTTCACATCCTGAAAAGAATGTTTTATCACACAGGACTTTCCTAACCACTCTGGATAAACCAGCAGGCCTTTCCTCGATTCTCTGTTCTCCCATCCTTCCTTTATTTTTTGCCATACCACTTAGTACCATCTAATATATGTTTGACTATTGCGCAGTTATTGTCTACATCCCCCACGAGACTGTAAGCTCTGTGAGAGCAGAAGCTGTTTTCTTTTTTATAACCATCTCCTCAGCCCTCAGGCAAATGCCTAGCACATAGTAGGTGCTTGGTAAATATTTATTTAATAAATTAATAGTGGTTAAATGTTTCAAAAAATTAAATTTGTTCTATGTTGTGTCAAATTTTTTTATTTTGTTGTTTATACTTTATCTTCCGTTTTAAACATAGTGACATTGCAATTTTTGAATGCGATGAGCTTTTTCAGTTTATTAAACAGATCAACAAAATTTTCCAGCTTTACGTAACAATGATACTTATAAGATATTTATCAAAATAATGATGTTTATCAACAAAAAATGGTTATTTCTCAACTCATTTGAAAGATCTGTGCCAACATTGTCTCTGTATTGTCAATGACCTGTGGTATAAAAAATAAGCATGGATTTTTCTCATTTCATACAGATAACATTGAAAAGTTAGCAATTTAAAGCCAGTTTTGAATAAATGGTTTTGTCACACATTTCTTTGAATTTGTTAGACTCTTCTTAAGTTCATTTATTTTTCAAACAACATGCAGAAATTATGCACATACTAGGAATACTGTCTGTACAAAACATAGTTTCTACAATCTTCATTGCTTTTGTAATATCGATATATGCTTCACATTGCACTGATTTGTTTAATATGTTGAAAAGCTGAAATCAATATTTAGAGCTTTCGTCTGTTGACTTTGTGTCTGTCATCTTTATATTTACTCGCTGAAACATATTGAACCAAAACAAGCAAAACAGATATATTCCCAACAGCTATAATCCAAATTAGTTTTACTGTTAGCATTTTATGATCTCAGCCTTAGAATAATTCATTATGTGAGGTTGATGCTGTACTGGAATCATTCTGGACTTTTTTTAAAATAAGAAAATGATCCTAATTGTACTTTTAAATCAGCTGATCATCTAACATCCTTCTTACTGTGTCAATTGCATGTGATTTTAACAAGCTATTCTCCAGCAGTACAGTCATGCATTGTTTAACAGCAGAGATATGTTCTGAGAAATGTGTTTTTAGGTGATTTCATTGCTATGCAAACATCATAGAGGGTGGTTATGGAAACCTAGATGGCATAGCCTACTACTCCTAGACTACAAACTTGTACAACATGATTTTGTTTGTTTGTTTGTTTGTTTGTTGTTTTGAGTTGGAGTCTCACTCTGTCACCTAGACTGGAGTGCAGTGGCCGCTTCCGGCCACCGCAGCCTCAAACTGCTGGGCTCCAGTGATCCTTCCGCCTCAGCCTTCCAAGTAGCTGGAACTA
>CAUYQG010065804.1:0-29337 GCA_963574415.1 Tarsius wallacei | reverse complement strand
AGATTACTTTGAGCTGCAACCTGAGACGTCTGCTGCTTAGTTCCCAGGGGAGTGGCTTTGTCTTCTGTTTAGTGATGTTACCTTGGGAACCCAGGTGGGTGGGGCAATGCGAGTCTCTGCCTGGAGAATGGCTGAAGTGATAGGATCCTTTTTCTCTGCTTTTTGGATCCCTGAGCAATCGACTATGATGGTCTGTGGTAGTGTGATAGTGTGAGCCTCCTGGGGATCAGCTGCCCAGCTGGGTGCTCCACTCAGGGCTCCAGAGCTCCAGATTTCAGAGCCCCAAAGCTCCCAAGGGCAGGCGGTGAGCGGCGGAAGTGGCCCCGCGCCACTTCCATTGTACTTCAGTCAGAGATGGAATCAGTGCCTCCGAGGGGTGGGTGCCCAGAGCCTCCTAGGGTGACCAGAGGCTCAGTCTGGGATCAATGTAGTCAGGGATGGAGCTGAGACCCAAACCTTCCCACCCGCGAGGGAGCAGCCCGGGACGCAATAGCCGGCCCTGCGTGGAACCGGGTGTCCCTGAGCCTCGGACCAATGCGTCCAGCTGTGGGCAAGGGGGCAGGGGAAGGAGGGCAAGAGTCTTTTTGGGGAACTCACATTCGGAGAATCTCACAATTCCGCCTGTGTTGCTGCCATCTTGACCCCGACCAAAATTATCTATTTCTTTATGACTCAGTCTTGTTAGGTTGTATGTTTCTAGGAAGTTACTAATTTCTTCTAGATATCCAACTTATTAGCATATAATTGTTCATAGTAGTTTCATGATCCTTTGTATTTCTGTGGTGTCAATTGTAGTGTCTACTCTTTCATTTCTGATCTTATTTATTTGTGTTTTCTCTCTTGTTTTCTTAATTTAGCTAAGGTCTTGTCAATTTTATTTATTTTTTCAAAATTTAACTATTAGTGTGGTTGACGTTTTCTATGTTTTTCTAGTCTTAATCTCACTTTTTCCACCTGATATTTGTTCCTTCCTTTCTTATACTTTGGGCTCAGTTTGTTCTTTTTCTGTTTCTTTAAGTGGTAAAGATAGTTTCTTTGAAACCCTCCTTTTTAAAAAAAAAATTAATATAGGCATTTATTAGGCTGCGTGATGGCTCAAGCCTGTAATCCCAGTAGTTTGGAAGGTTAAGGTGAGAAGATTGTTTGAGCCCAAGGGTTTGAGAACAGTCTGGGCAACTTGGTAAGACCTTGTCTCTACAATATACCAAAAAAAAAAAAAAAAAATTAGCTGGTCGTGGTAGCGCGGACCTGTAGTTCTGGCTACTTGGAAGGCTGAGGCAGAAAAATCTCTGAGCCCAGCAGACCAACACTGGGGTGGCCATAAGTGAGCCACTGCACTCCAACCTGGGTGATAGAGTGAGACTCTGACTCAAAAAAAAATAAATTAATGTAGGCATTCATTGTCATAAACGCCTTTCTTAAAAACTGATTTTTCAGGTGGGTTTAGCAGTTGAGGGAAACAGCCAGGGGAGAGAGAGGCACACCTCATCAACATTTGTATACCTATCCCTGAATTGTACCCCACATCTTTAAAATAAAAAAAATTAAAAATTAAAAAAATTAAAAAAACATAAACTGATTTTTCTCCATCCCATAAGCTTTGATATGTTGTGTTTCTATTTTCATTTGTCCCAAGACTTTTTTTTTTTTACTTCCTCTTTGATTTCTTCTTTGACCCATTTGTTGTTCAGGGATGTGCTGCTTAATTTCCATTTATTTGCAAATTTTTCCAGTTTTCCTGCTATTATTGATTTCTATTCACATACTTTTGTGGTTGGAAAAGATACTTGATATTATTTCAATCTTCTTGAATTTGTTAAAATTTGTTCTGTGGCCTAACATTTGATCTATCCTGGAGAATGTTCTGTGTGTGTTTGAGAAAAACGTGTATTCTGCTGCTGTTGGATGGCATGTTCTGTATAAAGGTATACTTCATTTTATTGTGCTTTGCTTTCTTGTATTTAGCAGATTTTGAGTTTTATACAAATTGAAAGTTTGTGGCAACCCTGAGTACAGTAAATCTAACAGTGCCATTTTTCCAACAGCACCTGCTCACTTCATATCTCTGTCACATTTTGGTAATTCTTGTAACATTCCAGAATTATTATTATTATATCTATTATGGTGATCTGTGATCAGTGATCTTTGCTATTACTATTGTAATTGTTTTGAGGCACCACAAACTGCACCCATATAAGGCAGTGCATTTAATCAATAAATGTAATGTGGGTTCTCGTTGCTCCACTAACCAATATTCCCCTGTTTCTCTTCCTCTCCTCAGGCCTCCCTATAAGTATAAGGAGACATAAATATGTAGTAATTAGGCCAATTAATAACTCTACAATGGCCTCTAAGTGTTCAAGTGAAAGGAAGTGTCACTTGTCTTTTACTTTAAATCAAAAGCTAGAAATAATTAAGTTTAATCAGGAAAACATGTCAAAAGTTGAGATAGGCTGAAAGCTAGATCTCTTGTACAAGTCAGCCACGTTGTAAATGCAAAGGAAGAGTTATTGAAGGAACTTAAAAATGCTATCTTAGTGAACACACAATTGATAAAAAAGTGAAATAGGCTTTTTGCTGATACAGAGAAAGTTTGAGTGGCCTGGATAGAAGATCAAACCAGCCACAAAATTCCCTTAATCCAGAGCAAGGCCCTAACTTTCTTCAATTCTATGAAGACTGAGAGAGGTGAGGAATCTGCAGAAGAAAAATTGGAAGCTAACAGAGATTGCTTCATGAGATTTAAGGAAAGAAGCCATCTCCATGACATAAAAGAGCAAAGTGAAACAGCAAGTGGTAATATAGAAGCTGTAGCAAGTTATTCAGAAGATCTAGCTAAGATCTTTGATGAAGGTGGCTACAGTAAAAAAAAGAAAAAGAAAAAAAGATTTTCAATGTAGATGAAACAGCCTTCTAGTGAAAGAAGATGCCATCTAGGATTTTCATAGCTAGAGATAAGTCAATGTCTGGCTTCAAAACTTCAAAGGACAAGTTGACTCACTTATTAGGGGCTAGTGACTTTAAGTTGAAGCCAATGCTTATTTACCATTCCCCAAATCCCTGGATTCTTAAGAATTATGCTAAATTGACTCTGCCTATGCTTTATAAATGTAACAGCAAAGCCTGGATCACAGCACATCTGTTTACAGTGTGGCTTACTGAATATTTTAAGTCTACTCTTGAGAACTGTTGCTCATAAAAAAGATGTCTCTTAAAATTTTACCATTTGTTGACTATGCACCTAGTCACCCAAGAGCTTTGATGGAGATGTACAAGGAGATTAATGTTGTTTTCCTGTCTGCTAATACAACATCCATTCTGCAGCCTATGAATCAGGAGTAATTTTTACTTTCAAGTCTTATTTATTTGAAAAAAATACATTTTTTAAGGTGATAGCTTCCATAGCTTCCTCTGGTAGATCTTGGAAAAGTAAGTTGAAAAACTTCTAGAAAGAGTTCACCATTCTAGATGCCATTAAGAACATGTGCGGGCCGGGCTCGGTGGCTCAGCCTGTAATTCCGTGCTTTGGGAGGCTGAGGTGAATGGATTGCCTGAGCCCATGGGTTCGAGACCCGCCTGGGCAACTTGGCGAGACCTCATCTCTACAGTAAATCAAAAAAATTAGCCGGGCTTGGTAGCGTGCGCCTGTAATTCCGGCTACTCAGAAGGTTGGGGTGGAAGGATCGCTGGAGCCCAGCAGGTCGAGGCTGCAGTGGGCGGGAGCAGTCACTGCACTCCAGTCTGGGTGACAGAGTGAGACTCCAACTCAAAAAAAACCAAACAAACAAAAATCTGCGATTCATAGGAGGAGATCTATATACTAACATTAACAGAAGTTTGGAAGAAATTGAGTCCAACCTTCATGAATAACTTTGAGGGGTTTAAGCCTTCAGTGAAGGAAGTAACTGCAGATGTGGTAGAAATAGCAAGATAACTAGAACTAGAAGTGAAGCTTAAAGATGTGACAATTGCTGCAATCTCATGATCAAACTTGAATGGATGAGAGAGTGCTTCTTATGGATGAGAAAATAAAGTGGTTTCTTGAGATGAAATCTACTTCTGGTGAAGATGCTTTCAACACTGTTGAAATGACAACAAAGGATTTAGAAAAGTACATAAATTTAGTTGATAAAGCAGTGGCAGGATTTGAGAGGGTTGACTCCAATTCTGAAAGAAGTTCTACTGTGGGTAAATGTTATCAATATCAAACAACCTCACATACTATAAAGAAATTTTTCATAAAAGGAAGAATCAATTGATGTTGATAACAGGAAGAATCAATTCTTTGTTCTTTCAGCTTAAGCTTGTCTTTAAATCTAAAGTTTGTCTCTTGTAGGCTGCCTATAGTTTGATCTTGTTTTTTTAATCCTTTCAGCCACTCTGTGTCTTTTGACTGGAAAATTTAGTCCATTCACATTTGAAGTAATTACTGACAGGTAAGGACTCATTGCCATTTTGTTAAATTACTTTCTATTTTGTAAATCCTTGTCCCTTTCTTGCTTTCTTGTTGTCTTTCTTTGTGATTTGATGATTTTTCTATAGTGGTATACTGTGATTCCTTTCTTTTTCTCTTTTGTATATCAGAATTTTGCTTTGTGGTTACCTTGAGGCTTACCTAAAACATCTTATGGTTATAACAGTCTATTTTAAGCTGGTAACAACTTAACTTCAATTGCGTACAAAAACTCCACATTTATTCCCTCTCCCATTTCATGCTTTTACTTTCCCAATTTACTTTTTGTTTTTTGGAGTCAATGTCTCACTCTGTCACCCAGACTGGAGTGTAGTGACACAGTGGCATGATCATGGCTCACTGTACCCTTGGACTCCTGGGCTCAAGAAATCCTCTCTCCTCAGTCTCCCACAGAGCTGGCACTACAGGCATGTACCATCATTCCCTGCTAATTTTTGTAATTTTTTGTAGAGACAAGGTCTTGCTCTGTTGCCTAGACTGATCTCAAACTTGTAGCCTCAAGCAAAACTCCTGTCTTGGCCTCCTAAAGTGCTGGAATTATAGGCATGAGCCACTGTGCCCAGCCTACCTCTTTTAATATTGTGTATCCATTAACAAATTATTGCAGCTATAGTTATTTTTAATGCTTTTGTCTTTTAAAACTCCCATCTCTTTCTAAAGCTCTCTGATGTCTCCTTATTTCCCAAATTCTGGGCCTCAGCAATTCCTACCCCTCTTCTGACCATTGGCACTGTCCTGTTCCAGACTATAGGCTCATGAAAGCAGGAATTGAATCTCCTTTGTGCATGGCCCACAGAAGGTGCTTGGTGGAGGGTGCCTCGTTCTTTCATCCCTGTTTTTGTCTTGGGAACTTTCCCTGCTTGGGCACTTTTTTGGCACAAATAATTAGAATTCCAAGAGCATCTCACTGGTTCACCTGCCTCTTTGTCTCTCGACAAAGAGGGTTTGAGAGCCAAGGACCCAGCCAGGCTGCCAGCCCTGTGTTCACCTCTTCCTTACCCCTTGGTAGGCACGCAGCCTCTGCCCTGGGATGCTGCTTCCACTTCTGCTTTGGTTTGGCTTCTGCCGATTCTACTCCCTTGGCTCCAGCTTCTCCTTCAGCGGCTGCATGGGCGGCTTCTGCTCTCTCCTGCTGTGTCTGTGGCATCTGCTTTCTGAGCTTTAGCTTCTGCTTTTTCCCCGGGTGCTTTTTCTATTTCAGCTTCTCTTCCTTCCACTGCCACTACTTCTTTCTCCTCCTGTGCTCCTGCCTTCTCTCCCCACTGTCGTTCTTCCTCCCTCTTCTTCTTGCACTTCCCTTGCTGCTTCTGCTGCCGCCTCTGTGTGTGCTTCTTGTTGCTTGTACTTCTGCTTTTTCCTTCCTGCATTTTCTTCCGCTTTTTCTCTAATGTATTCATCTATTTTTGCTTCTGCCTTTTATTTTTCTTCCTCTACCCCCTTTCCTTCTCTTTCTGCCTTTTCTTTTCTTTTTTTTTGAGTTGGAGTCTCACTCCATCTCCCAGGCTGGAGTGCAGTGGCACATTCATGACCACCGCAGCCTCCACCTGCGGGCTCTGGTGATCCTTCCACCTCAGTCTTCCAAGGAGCCAGAACTACAGGTGTGCGTTTCCACGCCTGGTTAATTTTTTGATTCATTGTAGAGATGAGGTCTTGCAAGTTGCCCAGGCTATTCTCGAACCGGTGGGCTCAAGCAATCCCCTCAACTTGACCTCCCAAAGTTCTTTTCTTTTTTTTTAGTCAAGGTTTCATTCTGTCACCCAGAGTGGAGCTCAGTGGAAAAATCACAGCTCACTGTAGCCTCAAACTCCAAGGCAAACCTCTCACCTCAGCCTCCTGAGTAGCTGGGACTACAGGTACATGCCACCATGCTCAGATAATTTTTTTTTTTTTTGGTAGAGATGAGATCTTGCTATGTTGCCTAGGCTGATCTTGAACCTCTGGGCTCAAGCAATCCTCCCAACCTAGCCTCCTAAAGTGCTGGGATTACGGGTGTGAGCAACTGCACCCGGCCTCCTTCTGCCTTTTCTGCTGCTTCTCTTCCTTCTGCTGCTTCTCTTTTGGCCTCAGCTTCCACGTTCTCTGACTGCTGCTCTTGCTGCTTCTCCTTCTGCTGTGATTTCTCTTTCTCTTATTACGGTGTCTCTCTTTCCTCCTGACCTGTCCTGTTCTTCCCCCTCTTCTTCCCCTTCATCTTCTTGCTTCTCTGTTTTCTTCTTCTGCCTTTTCTGTGCTTCCCTTATTTCTGCTTTGGCTCCTGCTTTTTCTGCTCCTTCTTCTACTTCTGCTGCTTCTCCTGATGCTGTCGCTTCTCCTTTGACGGCTGCTGTGTAGACTTCTCCTCCTCCTTTCTCAGCTTCTCTCCTCCTCTGCGTCTGCTTATGTCTGTGTGTGCTGCTTCTGTTTCCTAAGCGTCTACTTCTGCATTGCATGTTTCTGCTGCTTCTCGTTTTGCTTTTGCCTTTTTGCTTCTGCTTCTGATTTGTCTGGGGCTTTCACTTCTCCTTCTGCCTTTTTCTGCATCCACTTCTGCTTTTCTGCCTTTGCTTCAGTCACCGCTGCTGCTCCTCCTCCTCCTCTTTGTCCTTCTCTTCCTTCTCCTTCTCCTCCTCCTTCCCTGTCTCCCCCTTTATCTCCTTCTTCTTCTGCCTTTGCTTCTGTTTTCCCTCTATTTTTGCTTCTCTTCCTCCTCCTCCCGCTTCCTCGGCCTCCTCCTCCTCCTCGACTGTCTTCTCTTCCTTCTCTTCTCCTCCTCGGTCTTCCTCTTCTGCTGCTTTTGCTTCTGTTTCTTTCTTCTCTTTTTTTGCTCCTTCTCTGTCTCCTCCTCCTCCGCTCTCTCCTCCTCTTCGGTTTTCTCCTCCTCCTTCTCCTCTGTCTCCTCCCTTTCTGTCTTCTCTGTCTCTTCCTTCTCCTCCTTCCCCCTACTCCTCCTCTGTCTCCTCCTTCTCCTTTTTCTCCTTCTCCGCCCTCTTCTCTTCCTCCTCTGCCTCCTCCCCCGTCTCCTCCTTTTCTGCTTCCACTGTCTCTTCCTTCTTCTTCTGCTCCTCCTCTGTTTCCTCCTCTTCTCTCCTCTCCTCCTCCTGCCTCTTCCTCCTCCTTCTCCTCCCCTCTGGCTCCTCCTCCATCTCCTCCTTCTCGTCTGTCTTCTCTCCCTTCTTCTTCTTGTCTTCCTCCTTTCTCTCCTCCTGCTCAATTTTGAACATGCTTGGTTTAAGATGCCTATAACAGCTGCTTGTACTTTCTCTAGGGCTTTCCAATGCTCTTTAAGATCTGCAACGTTTCTGTTCTGGATAACTTTCAGGACAGTCTCTTTTAGTAAGTGTCAAATAATACCCAAAGACCTCACAAAGGAGTAGTACTCTGTCATTAACCCAGTACTTAAAAAACCCATTATTTTACTTGTAGAACAGGGAAACTGAGGTTCAGAGAAGTTTCCATACTTCCCAAGGCCACATAGAAAGAAGTGGAGCTTTTATAAGAACCAAGAGCACCCTCCCCAGAGTTCACCACAAGACCTTACTTTTTTTGTTTTGTTTTTAAATTTTTAGAGTAGTTATAAGTTCACAACAAAATTGAGCAGAAATTACATAGAGTCCCAAGATAGCCTTACATTTTTACATAATTTTAAAAGTCCTTTTGTGTCCATTATTTCACCTGTTCTAGAAACACTTGAGAGGATATCAGCCCAGAGAGCAAAAGGATTTGGTCACAGCCCCACAGCAAGGTACTGCCACCTGACTGGGTTGAGGGTCCCCACCTCCTTGTCCAAGGGCTCAGGAAGGGCCAGTGCCATTCAGAAAAGTGGAGAGGCAGTGAGTGGTAGGTGTGGGCACTGGGCCAGCTTCTCCTTAGTGTGTCACCAGTCCCTCCCACTCAGATCCTGGCATGAGACAGTCATCCAGACTGGTTCTCTGAGCTTTTCCACCCTTAAGGAAAATTCTAGTGACCTAAATACAGGGTGGAAAACCAATAAACACAGGAGTTGCTTTTTAAGAAAAACTCAATTGATAGGCTTAAAGTGCTATGGGCCACAGGACAATTAGGGTATGCTGGGCTCCAAACTCTGAGCAGATGCCATCCTGGTTGGGCGCCAGGCCCTGGGAATAGAAACACTGGCCCTTCTGTGCCAACCCTGGCAGGGCCTCACTAGGCAGTTGGTCTCCAGCCAGTTGCTCCCTCTGCTGCCAACACCACACAAGGCCCAGGAGGATGGAAATGAAATTTGGCAAAATTCACATTCTCAGATTTAGAGAGTGGGTGGCAGCAGCGCCTTGGAAAGTAGTAGATTATCAACCAACCCCACAAGGGCACATCTAGCTTGCTTTCACTAACCATCACATCTCCAGGGCCCAAACCCATTCTCAGCATATAACAGGTGTTCAAAAATATTTGTTTACTGACTGCCTACATGCTGAAGCCAGGGAAGGGAGCTTTCATTACTTTTTAAAAATTCCCACTCCTGGATCTTGGTGTCTGTGGGGTCTCTAGGTGGATTCTGATTTAGTACCTGGTGTTGGGTGGGGGGGTCATGGCTGCTGTTGGGAATAGCAGGATAATGGCTTCCATAATCAGGTTCAGTTTTAGAGGGGGCCCAGAGGATTAAAAAAGTAGTCTGAAAGGGAAGAAACAAACTGGCTGAGTGTTGGGGCTTTCAAGAAGGGAGAAAAGGGGACCCAGTGGACTCTCTTGAACATGGGAAGAAAGCCTAGGGCTTAACTGTAGAAGGGCTTGTGGATGTAATTTTGTTACTTGACCACCCACCAAACATCTGTGGGCCTCTTCTTTCCAATGCGTTCTCCTAGGAAAGTATTGCTTCTCTCTGAAGAGGTGATGCTCCTCTTTGGGTGATCTTTGAAGAGAGTTCTTAGAAGGCAAGGCTTGCAATCCAGGAGTGCAGATGGCCAAAGGCACAAAATGCCACTGCTGCATGGTTTCCCTGGAAAGAGCAACCTCAGTCTAGAGATTCCATTGGGATCACTTCTGTCTTCAAATAAGGACACACTGCCAGACACACAATCGGTGCCTGTAGGATGGGGCAGAGATAGTGTCATGACTGTTGAGTGGCATTGGAGTCGGACTTTTATTTATTTATTCTTATTTTTATTTTTTGTAGACACGAGCTTTCACTATGTTGTCCAGGCTTGTCTTGAACTCCTGGCCTCAAGCGATCCTCCTGCCTTGTCCTCCCCAAATGCTGGAATTATAGGCATGAGCCACCGCAACTGGCCTGGAATTAGACTTTGAAGTGTGGGGTAGACTGGGCTCTAGAAGGGCAGTGGAATCGAAGGCAAGGAGTCAGGAGTGGCAGGTCATCCTGTTGGGCTGAGGCTCAAGGAAGTGGGAGCTGATGTTGGAAATCCAAACCTGGGTGAAGTCAGAGATTTCTGTGTCCTTTCACCCACCCCCCGCACCATGTCTGGTGAAGAGGATCAAGTTAATCACACTTTGTAGTCATGACACATTATCATTATTGCTCCCTACAAATTCCCTCTCTTGATTTACTTGTTTGTTTGTTCCCATTTCCCCATCTGTAGGTAACATACTCTAATACTCTAATTGACATCTACTTTTTGTTTGTATAACTTACATAAGGGCTATTGGTGTTTAGTTCTTAGGGTGCATGTTGGTTTAATGTATGTAAATGATTTGGGATTTTATATATCTTATTCTGCTGCTGGATTTTAAAAGTGTGCCTCTAGGCAATGACTCCCCCCCGCCACCCCGCCCCCGCCCCTGCCCCGATTTGGAGTCTCACTCTGTTGCCCAGGCTAGAGGGCAGTGACATGCTCACGGCCACCCCAGCGTAGACCTGCTGGGCAATGACATCCCACCACGCCCGCCCTGATTTGAAGTCTCACTCTGTTGCCCAGGCTAGAGTGCAGTGACATGCTCACAGCCACCCTAGCATAAACCTGCTGGGCTCAGGCGATCCTTCCACCTCAACTTTCCAAGGAGCCAGAACTACAGGCATGTGCTACCATACCTGGCTAATTTTTTTTTTCAGTTGTAGAGATGAGGTCTCGCCAAGTTGCCCGGGCTGGTCTTGAACCCACGGGCTCAGGCAATCCACTCACCTCGGTCTCCCAAAGTGCTGGGAATACAGGCTGAGCCACCAAGCCCGGCTGGCCATGACTTCTAAGTGCTGCACAGCACCACATGATGTACACCCACTACCTTTTGCCTGTCCGCCCCCAGGGACGGATATCTCGTCACCCACAAGTGGTTCCTTAGCAAAGGAGAACCGTGTTAAGAGCTGCCCTTTAGGTGGGGCTGCTGGCCTCACAGGACTGACACATGCTCATCAGTCAACAGGAAACTTGTGAGCCCAGCTTGGATGTGTCCCGTTAGAGCTGAGGGGCTGTGACTTCACAATCTTGAGGGACCTGCAAGGCTGCTTACAGGCTATCTGCATTCTTGGGAACCATGTCATGTGGCGACACATGGAACAAATACTAGGTCTCAGTCCCAACTTTGAAAGGACAATGTGTTCTTTATGCAGAATAGGAAGTTTAGGAAGTAAGCCCAGGATGTCTGTTTTCCCGAAGGTTGGGCTGGGAGTAAACATGGTCATTGGTTTGATGCAGGGACAGGGCTGGGGGAGGGGCAGCACATACCCACAGCAACCGAGAGGGAACGGAATGAAACTGGAAAAGAGAGTGTGTGCTTGTGAGTGCGAGTGTGAGTATGTGCATGTGCCAGTGTGTGAGACTGAGTCACTAAGCCAGAATAAAGGGACACAAGGCGGAATAGGGACGGGGTGATTATGAGACTGTCTCCTTCCCCTCATTTAACCATCCAACCTTGCTGTGACTTGGAAGTAGCCTGTGGCTGGGTCCCCATTAAAGATTCTAACTGCAGAGCACAGAGAGTAAGTGTGATTCATTTGATGAGGCTGGCTCTTGTATGTGTTTCCGGTACTGCTGGAGAATTTGTTTTCAATTTGGGGAAGCAGTCCCTTTCATAAAGAGTCCAACAACTCCCTCTTCAGTGTTCCCGTCCATCTGAAAAGGTAAAGGTGCTGCAAAGGGACCCAGGCCACCAGGGATGCTGTTTTGCTTCTCGACATGCTCCTTTCTGGCTGACCTGGGTGGTCCTGACTTCATGCTGGCCCTGGCTTGGGGGTGGCAGGCGGGAGCCGGGGAACCAATGTGAAGCAGTCCTGTGAGCCCAGGTGTTTCCTCTCCAGCGCTGGGATCTATCGGTGATGTCTCCAAGGCAGATTGGGTCCAACAGAGGTCCTGGGAATATGAACGTCCCCTCTATTAAGTCTTTCCAATCATGCCACATCCCTTAGACAACCCCAAGAGTGAATGTGGTTCCCCAGTCCTTGATGCAGAGTGCAGCTACTGCAACAGTGATGTCTGCATTTGAGATGCTTGCATCCCTGGGGCTGGCAGTTCCCAGAGGGTGGGGCTCATGCCCATCCTGGTCACCACTGGACCATGGCATCTAGGTACAGTTCTTGGCAAATAGCAGAAAATGATGCATTCAATAACGTTTGATGAATATCTGAAATTAAGTGACAGGGACCAGAGAAGGCACCTGATTTATCTACAGGGAGAAGATTAATAGAGTAGAAGGTATTTTCTCAAGTTCATCATTGGAAGTTCCTGGCAAATTATTTAATGTGATACTTTGACAGGGTAGTCTTAAGTTATGGGCAGCTTTGACTGCTAGAAAGTTCTTTTTTGTATTTTTTTGAGTCAGGGATCTCACTCTGTTGCCCAGGCTGGAGTACAATAGCACAATCACAGTTCACCACAGCCTTAACCTCCTGGGCTCAGGCAATATTTCTGCCTCAGCCTCCCAAGTAGCTGGGACTACAGGTGCATGCCACCATGCCTGGCTTTTTTGTTTATTTGTAAAGACAAGATTGCGCTATGCTGCCCAGACTGGACTCAAACTCCTGGACTCAAGCAATTTTTCTACTTCAGCCTCCCAAAGTGCTGGGAGCCACTGTACTTGGCATAGAATGTTCCTTAGAAGCAAGAAAACACTCCTTGATGGAATACCCAGCTCTGGTTGAACCCTCAGTGATGAAGAACTAACATATTTGAGACTCTGCTCTAAGCCAGGCATTGTTTTAGGTGCTCTATCCACATTATCTAATTTAATTCTCATTACAGTCCTTTGAAGCACATCTCCACAAAGCAGAAAAGGAATCAAAAGTTCAGAGCCGCAAATTGCTTTACCCAATGTAAACAGGCCCATTTCCAGCTGAGATACTGCTGAGAGGTCACTGTGCATTTAGTGAAGAAAGAGAGGTGCCCTTCAACTCTGAGCCCTTCATTTGTAGATCAGTCCCACACTTTGCAGAAGACTTAAGTTTTATTTTACTCTTTGTGCTTTTCCAGAGATCCCAATTGTTTTTTTTATTTATTTTCTATATCCTTAAAACTTTCATTTATTGGTTACTTCCAAATTTTCTCACTAACATAACTCCAGTACTATTAGTAAGTACGATGTGATAAAAATAAGCCTAAATATTTTGAAAATCTTGATTTAACACTTGTAAGTCATGTGATTTAGCAATTCAAAGTTCTGTCACTAAGTTCCGTTTTTGTTTTTTTTTATTTTAATTTTTTGTTTCAATAGCTTTGGGGGGGGCACAAGTAGTTTTTGGTCTGGGTTTCAAGGGTACCCACCACCCCCACCTGTGTACATTGTACCTGAAAGGTGATTTTTCATCCTTCCACCCCTTCCCCCATCCCCCTTCTGAGTCTCCAGTGTCCATTATACCATGCTGTATGTCTTTGTATATCCTTAGTTTAGTTCCCACTTATAAGTGAGAACATGCGGTGTTTGGTTTTTGGTTCCTGAGTTAGCTCACTTAGGATGATGTTCTCCAATTCCATCCAAGTTCCGGCAAACAACATTATTTTGTTCTTTTTGATAGCTGATCAACTATTTTAAAGTTTTTTTTATAATTAGACAATAAATGAAGGCATCATAAACATAAAATGGAATCTTAAACAGAGCACTAGATTGAAAACTTTGTAATGAGTTTACTACTTGGTACTGGCACAGAATTCACATGAACATAAATAAAGCAGCACCTTAAAGTAAGTAAATCAAATTCATCGACAGATGGTGACAGTGAGGGACAGACTATTAAATGATGCATATAGTTGCTGTATTTAGGGTTTGAGGGGCTCAAATATATACTTTTGCCTTTAAGATTGCCTCAGAAATAAATAAAACGTAGAAACAGACAAGCTAAGCCCACTGTGTTCTTGCAGGCACCCTCAGGCAATGGGAAGGGCCGTGCGCACCGCTAAGTCTTCCTTGGTTGGCCCAGACTTTCCTTAGTCTCCCTAGGATGACCAGCAAGGCCTTATAATTTCTGGTTTCCTCTATTCTCTCCATCGCTCAAGAGCTTTTACCTAAGTGACCTTTTTGTCCCAGTCTATTTCTATTCCTGCCTCAGGGCACTTGCACTTGCTTTAACCTCTTCCTGGGACTCTTCTTCCCCAGATCTTTACATGACTGGCTCCCTGTTGTCATTAAGGTTCCAGTTCTAACATCATTTCCTCAGGAAAGCCTTCCCTGGCTATCCTAGCCAAGAGAGTCCTTCTCTACTTCCCTACTCTGATCATTCTGGCCACTCACTGTCCCATGGCTCTATTCTATTTTCTTTATAACGTTTTCCATGTGCCCAGCTATCTGATTTGTTTAACTGTTTAGGCATTTATTGCCACTTCTTCCTTTGGATCACATGCTGGATGAAAGCAGAGATTTTTCTTGCTCACCATTGTCTCCCCAGTGCCTGAGCTCTGCTGTGCATTGGAATATGTGCTTAACAAGCATTTGTCAAATAAACTGGAGGTAATACAGTAGGAAAGAATATGGACCAGGGATTGAAAAGACTTAGCTCAGCATCCTCCTCCCTCACTCCATCAACCTGGGAGTCATTGATTCTGCAAAGGCCCCTTAAACTCTTTGAGCCCTCAACTTCCTTATCAGGAAAATGGGAAACCACACCTTCCCTCTGTGCCTCACCAGGTTGTGAGTAAGGAACAGATGGGTAAACTCTTCATAAGGTGTGACCTCTGCCCGCTGTTAATGACTTCTATCATGTTCGGTGGGGACTCGCGTCTCCAGGCAGAATGTAGAGAAACTGCACAGTTTTGCTGCCTTGTGTACTTCTGTTTTTCTATCATGCAACCACTGAGTGTTTCCTGAGCACTGTTAGATGACTAGAACTCCTAGGGACTGGGGTCTGCACAGGAGACAGGGGCCTGGCCCCTGATTTAATTGGAGAGTAATTAGCGAGCAATACCAGCCAGCCCTTTATTAGTCATGGGTCTAATGAGCTGAAATGAAGCAAGGCTGAAAAACTCAATTAACTATAGCCATATTTACACCTCTGTTGCCAGCCATAACATTTGTTGGCTTTAAACAATCTGCCTTTAATTTATAATAGTCATTATTTCTGTCTGGGAGAGATAAAGAACCTGAATTTCCTAAGTGTGCACGCAGTGATTACAGTGGAAGGGGACCCATGCTTGGTGAATATTTTTCAGAACCAGTGATTCCTAGCATGGTAGAATTTTTGCCACCTTGAAGAAAGAAGCAGGCCTCATGCTAGAGCCATAAAGAAATTCCTAGGAGCTATATTTGCTAAGAGAATTCCCTTATTATCTTAACTGTTACTCAGGCACATCAGGAACCTGAATCCTTTGGGAAACAGGACTTGCAGAATCAGAAAGAAGAGAGTGAGGTATGAGCAGAACAGAGTCAAGCCTCTCCTGCCGGGATGACAGTGGCATCTTCTGGGTGTGGTGAGGAGGCTGGCTTGCCTGGAGTGGGGTTTGGGCTAAGGGGAAACATGAAGTGCTGCTGGAAGAGAATGGAGGAGGGCTTCAAAGGCCGGGGCAAGATATCGAGATAGACTCAAAGATTGCTGCAACAATGTGTCCATCCTGCATGCCCTTCTTAAAATGTGATCTTGATACTCTTCCCACTAAGTGGTGAGATCTATATCTCCTTCTCTTGATCCCAGGTAGAACTCTATGACTGCCTTGACCAATAGAGAATGAGGGAAGTGACACCATGTGAATTCCAAGGCTGGGTCATAAAAATTCCATGCACTTTTTTTCTTTCTTGAAACACTTTCTCTCGAAATCCAGTCACCGTGCTCTGAAGAGACCCAAACCAGCCCATGTTGAGGGATCACAGGGAGAAGCCAAGTATAGGTGATCTGGTAACAGCTACCTGAAGACCCCACTGATAGCCATCATTAATCATTAGACATGTAAGTGAAGGTAACTCCAGCTACTTCCAGCTCCCAGTAGATGAGTTCACCCCCAGTCTTCATGTCTTCCCAGAATGAGGACCCAGTATGGTAGAACAGAGATTAAACCATCCTTGCTGGGCCCTATTTAAATTCCTAAGTCTCAGCATCTGCAAGCCAATGGCTGTTTTATGCCCAAAATGGTTGTCTCATAGGAAGGTTTGTTAGACAGAAAAGAACCTGAAACAAGCATGCACTTCAATAAGAAGCCATTGAAGGATGGTGGTACACTCAGAGCCATGCCAGAAATACATAGCACAGGGTGCCCTGAGCAGCTGGCCTCAGTAATTGTCACAGCAATCATCTTTGCTCCTCCAGTCGTGGTGTTTCTCAAAAGCTTTTCATGAATAAACATGAGGCAGGTGGTGCAGAGATTGACATCCCTCTTTACAGATGAAGAAGGTAAGACTCAGTGAGATGAGTGACTGGCTAAAGGCCCTACAGAAGGTGAGTGATAGCAGACCAAACCAGTATCTCCCCTACCCAGTGATGCACCATCAAATCCTTCTACTCCACTTGTTTCAGTGCCCTTGGTGTCTCCTGCCCTTCCCTGATAGATGAGGAAACTCTGGCCAGAGAAACTTGATGCTTTTCAAGGTCCCTGAAGCAAGCAAACAATGTCCAGTGATTGAGAATCTGGTTGGGCACCACGGGGCTTCCAGGGACATGGATTTCTCTGGTTGACCACAATGAGCCCGGTGTTCACCGTGACCATGGTCATGTCATAGCTTGTCTAGACTAGCTTCTCCTTATATCCATAGCTAGCCAGAACCCAGTCATTCTTTAAGGTCAATCTACCTGCTACTTCCTCATAAAGCCTTTCCTGCTGTCCTCATAATTAATAATTATTCATGCTCTCTGTTAGCTCTAATAACTTTGTTCATAACTCTATCATAGTATATTACATGGAAGTATCTCTACTTACATGTCTGGGGATTAATGCTGGATGTCAACTGGGCTTTTAACTGGGCTGTTTTAAGACATTTGACCTCTCAATGTAGTCTCTCCACATTGCAATAATCAATCAATAAGTGCTAATGAAATAGAGATGATCCTACAGGTCCAACAACCAATGGGAGAATGTATGTGTGTCTGAGGAAAGAGAAGCAGTGCACGTGTATATGTTTGGGGGTGGGGAGGGAGGAAGGAGAGTATGAGTTAAAACCAGATGACTTTTCATTTCCCTCCCAGTCCTGAGAGTCTGGGTTTTCTTTTGGAATTCTTCGTATGACCCACCCTGGTAGCAGGCTCTCTGCCAATACATCCTGAAAGAAAGTTGACAAGTCGGGCTAAGGTAACGAGGCACAGAGCTGGAAGAGCCCCCCAGTGCAGGCTGAACTCTTGCTGTGTGGTCCTCAGTGCTAGGTCAGGGCTGCGTGTGGGCGTGGTCAGGGCTCATGTGGTTCTGGCATCTGGGATGGCCTGCAGAGGCTGGGTTGGCCTGTGCCCAGCAGACTCATTGCTGGGCAACCCGGAAAGCTGGGACAGGTCTCAGCTCAGCCACTCCCTTCAGTTCAGTGAGAATTTGATGAGCCTCTGCCACGTGCTGTCACTTGTCAGGACTCCAACAGGGTAAAATGGGTAAGAACCAGTTCCCCTCTGGGAACTTTTATAACTTGGAAATTGATATAGCCTCTTTCTTTGGTTTACTTTTCTTGTCTGTAAAACTTGGGAAATGTGGAACATTTAATATGCTGGGTACATGGGCACTCCATGCATTCTGGCTGAAATCGAATGTTCTCAACCATCCTCCTCAGACCCTAACCCCTAAGAACCCCCATTCTTAGCAGGGTAGCTGTTAGGTTAGAAAATATATCGCAGTGGAGCCTCCAAAATGTTCGGTGAGATCCGCTGGGGTAGGGCTGCGCAATCTGGTGCCGCATGAAAGATGCAAAGAATTGCACGGAAGTTAGATTAGAAAATATAGTTTATTTGGAAAGTAAATTAGAGAGAACAAGAGTGAGAGTGAGGGGAGATTCACCTCTCCAAGGTAGGAGAGGGGGCCAAAGCTTAGGAAACTTGGTGGGGGCTGTAGCTCAAAGAGCACATGGCCACACCAGAGTTTAGCAAAGCAATGGCGACTGCTGTTTGAAGTTGAATGTCTTTTAACCTGTCCCTTTGATGGGGCAAGTCGTTAAGGTGATTGGTTGGTGGTCTGCTTCATATTATCATGGAGGACAGGTAAGCATAAGTACTGATATCAGGTGATGGATGACAGACAGATGGGTGGGTTAGTCACATGACTGCTGCCATGGTAATGGGGTTTGTGTCCTGAAGAGCTGATTAGGTTAACTTGGGTCTTATGGGTGGAGGCAAATACTTGAAATAGAAATGTTAATTAGTACAAAACAAGCTGGGAAGGGGGTTGTAAAACAATTATCAATAGCCACCTTTGAGAAACTGGTGTTGTCCTTGGCTAGTGATTAGAGGGTTAGTTAAATGAATTGCTAGAAAAACATGAGATTTAGGCAATGTTAAAATGGCTGCTCATTGGGTATATTGGGTATATTGGTGATATCCTTTCAGTGGCCAAACAGACCATCAGAGAGGCAGTAAATTGGAGAACTGTTAAGACAATCAGCAAGCCTGACTGGCAACTTTGAAAAAACAATTAATTTCTCCTTGGAATACTGTCAGTTTCCACCTTGCAAATATACTTCATATTGCTTGAGGTATGTAGCTGAAGTATAAAAGCTGGCCTGGGCCGGGTTCAATGACTCAGCCTGTAATCCCAGCACTTTGGGAGGACAAGGCAAATGGATTGAGTCCTGAGTCCACAGATTCAAGACCAGCCTGGGCAACTTGGCGAGAGCTCGTCTCTACAATAAGTCAAAAATTGGCCAGGCATGGTAGCGCATGCCTATAGTTTCAGCTACTTGGAAGGCTGAGGCAGAAGGATCACAGGAGCCCAGCAGGTGGACACTAGAGTGGCCCTGAGCGTGCCACTGCACTTCAGCCTGGGTGACAGAGTGAGACTCCAACTCAACAAAACAAAACAAAACACCAAAAACCAAAAAACAAACAAAGAAAAAAAGCGAGCTTCCAGAATTAAGTAAATAAGAAGAAAAGAATTTGAAGGGTGACAGAAAGTTTGCAAAGGATGAAAACATTTACCTGGGAAAGAAACAACAATAACTATTTAGGTTCCTTCTTAAACTCCTCTTTAATTTTGCTCAGGAAGCTCAAATCACTTGCCAGCTCCCTCCACAGTAGCTCCTGCACTGCCTCTCAGGCAAAGCGGGAGGCTCCGTGGGACAGTGGAACGAGCACTGAACAGACAATGGAGTCAGGTTGGCTGTGCTCCAGACCCATCTCTGGACAAGCCATATTCTCTCAGAGTCTCAGCTCTCTGTAACATTAGTGGCAGCCAGGGTCACGCAGGCCCTGGTCACGTGTCTTCATCGTTGTTTCTTGAATCTACTGCTCCTCTCGCCTCACTCCCGGGCTTTTACTGGACACCCTCACCCCTGCTTCCATTCTGGCTTCATCTCTACTCCCTCATCCTAAACAGTGGTCACCCCTTCTCCACCAGTGACCACAACTGATCCTTACTCTTCAATCACACTTCAGTCTCCAGTTCTCTGCAGCCTCTGTCCTCTTGACTATCCCAGATGTCACACTAGGGACACCTCAGTGCAGTCCTCTCGGCCCTGGCTACTCATTGGACTCACCTGGCTCTGTTTAAACCTGAAAGCCCTGCCTGTCATTCCCCCCCTGCCCCCCGCAACCCCCCCCCCCCACAGCTGACTGAGGCAGGTATCCAGTGTCTTTTTAAAGCAGTCCTGGGGATTCAAATGTGTACTTGGGGCTGAGAACTAAAGGTGGATTCAAATGACTTTCTCCCTTTATAAAAACAAACTCAAGGTCCTTTAAAAGCCATTCTTTTTTTTGAGTCAGAGTCTCACTCTGTTACTCATGCTGGAGTGCAGTGGCATGCTCATGGTCACTGCAGCCTTGACCCGCTGAGCTCAGGAGATCCTTCTGTCTCAGCCTTCCAAGTAGCTGGAACAACAGGCATGCACCATCACGATCAGCTAATTTTTTTGATTTATTGTAGAGATGAGGTCTCACTATGTTGCCCAAACTGATCTCGAACCCGTGGGCTCAGGCAATCCTCTTGCCTCCGCCTCCGAAAGTGCTGGGATTACAGGTGTGAGCCACCATGCCCAGCTTAAGGGCCATTCTTTTAAAAATTTTTTTTATTTTAAAGATGTGGGGTACAATTCAGGGTTAGGTATACAGATGTTCATTATATAGGTACACTTGTTGATGAGGTGTGCTCCCGCCCCTGGCAGATTCCCACTACTGCCAATCCTTTTCTTAAAGTATTACTATAATTGTTCAAGGTCTGCTTATGAGGGAGAACATGTGATATGCAGTTCTTTGTTTCTGTGATAGATCACTCAGTATTGTAGACTCTAAGTCCATCTAAGTTGCTGTGAATTTCATAATTTTGTCCTTCTTTATGGCTGCATAATATTCTATTGTGTATATGTACCACATTTTTTTATCCAGTCCTTTTTCCATGGGTAGCACGGTTGGTTCCATGTTTTTGCTATCGTCAACAATGCTGCAATAAACATACATGTGCAGGTATCTTTCATAGAGTGATTTGAATTCCTCTGGGTATATTCTGGGTATATTCCTCTGGGTATATTGCTGGGTCAGATGGAAGATCGATTTTTAGATCTTTTAGGAATTGCCAAACTGTTTTCCACAGAGGTTGTATTTGTTTACACTCCCACCAACAGCGTAGAAGCGTTCCCTTTTCGCCACATCCTCTCCAGCATCTATCGTTTTTTGAGTTATTGATGGTTGTCCTGACTGGAGTTAGGAGGTATCTCAGTGTGGTTTTAATGACTAGTGAGGCTGAGCATTTTCTTTGATGACTAGTGAGGCTGAGCATTTTTTCATGTATCTGTTGGCTGCTCGTATGTCTTCTTTTGAGAAGTGTCTATTCATATCTTTTGCCCACTCTGTAATGGGTCTGTTTTTTCTTTTCAAAACACTGCTCAAAGAAATCAAAGATGACACAAACAAATGGAAAATATCCCATGCTCATGGATTGGAAAAATCAACATTGTTAAAATGTCCATCCTACCTAAGGCAATCTACAGATTTAACGCAATACCCATTAAATTACCAGCAGCATTCTTCTCAGACCTGGAAATAACAATACAGGAATTCAAATGGAAACATAAACGACCACAAATAGCCAAAACAATCTTCAGCAAAAAACAAAGCAGGAGGTATCACACTCCCAGACTTTAAACTTTATTATAAAACTACACTAATCAAAACAGCCTGGTGTTTGTATAGGAACAGGCATATAGACCAATGGAACAGGATTGAGATTCCAGAAGCAAAACCTCAATTTCTCAACTAACTCATCTTTGACAGTTTTACTTTTTCATTGACCTTCTTTAATGTGATTTTGATCCTACTTCTTATGAAATAATAGTCCTAGCCAGGCTCGGTGGCTCAGCCTGTAATCCTGCGCCTTTGGGAGGCTGAGGTGAGTGGATTGCCTGAGCCCGTGGGTTTGAGACCTGCCTGGGCAAGCAAGACCTCATCTCTACAATAAAAAAAAAAAAAATTAGCTGGGTGTGGTAGCGCGCACCTGTAGTTCCAGCTACTTGGAAGGCTGAGGAGGAAGGATCGCCGGAGCCCAGCAGGTCGAGGCTGCGGTGGCCGGGAACGGCCACTGCACTCCAGTCTGGGCGACAGAGTGAGACTCTGACTCGAAAAAAAAAAAAAAAAAAAAAAAAATAATAGTCCTGACTTTATTGTGGTGGATGTTCATTTACTTCAGTTTCATTACAGAAGGCCGCACATTAACTGCAAATGTCTTTATTTGGGCTCCTGTGCTGTATGGCACAACTTTTGATATGGTATCTCCCAGATTGATGAATTTCTTCCCTTAAAATTGCAGAAGTTAAGGGGGAGTCAGGTAGGTTCAGTCTCTTTCTCACAAGAATATCCCTAAAAAGAAGAATTAGGAATGGAGGAATGAAGCAGGGATGTCCTTGTCTATTCATTATATTTTAATTGGATCCAAGAATCCCAGGAGGATAATACAGTGTAGAATAAGCATTATCAAAATTATATAGGCATATTTTAAAAATATGGACAAGTTTATAATGTAGAATGTGGGTATATAGCTAGCACCCAGTGTGTTTAACTCATTAGACAAGTAGTTGTGTAGCTATAATGGAAGAAGTTTCTTTCAAAATAATTTCCCCAGAATTAGGATTTGTACTTCAATGACGTTTCTAATTGTAGGAGAATATTTTAGGCTACATGTCTTCCAAAAGGTGTTAGGATTTTACTGTTGCATTTAAGTGAATCTATCCTCATTCATTCATTTGCTTAAAAACTAATTTTTTGAGCACATTCTGTATCAGATACTCTACTAGATCTTGGGAATAGTACAGTGAACAAGAAACAGAATATCCGCCCTTGGGAACTGACAATATAAAAACCTTGGTGACTCTAATACATTTTGACTGTTGGTCTAAGAGCATTACGTAGCTATTCTACAGATCCTATTTAGTCAGCTGCTGTTCTACTGATCTGCCCCATGACTGTCTTTACGCACCATGTCTCAACACCCTAACCTTCTACTACTGAATTTTACTGCCTAATTTTCTCATTGGCCCCCAAATCACTATTTCAAGTAGAAAACAGCAGTCAGGAAAAGCATAAAGCATTTTCTTTGCCTTCTTTCAGATTGACAAGTTAACTATGTTTTCAGCAGCAAAGCAAGCACATTTATAAGTTACATATCACCAGCTTTATTATTCATGAAAACACCTCTAAGATTCTTGCAATAACCTGATTGTGAGTTGTAGCTTTAGCTGCTGATATTAGAATGTAGAGGCAAAAGTAACTCCATTTTGAATGTTAATCTGCCATATTGACTTCTGGTTAACCCCAGTTCTGAGAATGCCTCTAAGATTCCTACTTTCACATGCTTACTATAAATCCTGCCATTAGGTCAAAACAGTCTTGATGTTATCATAAACACATACCATAAATCCTGCCCTTAGGCAAATTCTATGGTATATCAGCCCTGGGTCTAGTGGGTAACTGTGCTGAAATCTACCATTTCCTCTTATAGATGCTAGAGACCTGGCTTTCATTCCAAAGTCCCTATTAAATGTTTCTTTCTGAAAACTGGATTTGTCAGCCTTTTTCTTCAGCTTCTTAGTTCCCTCAGTCTTTGGAGTTGGTTTGCAATCGACTGTTCATCTTGAAAGAAAAATTTTCCCCTCATTTTATACTTGTTAGGTATCTTAGAGGTGTTTCAGAGAGGATGTATTTAGGCTGTCCCTTAGGTGCCATTATAAACCAAATATATATATGTATGTGTGTGTATATATATATATATATATATATTTGATTCAGTGTCTCATTCTGTTGTCCAGACTGGAGTGCGGTGGCATGATCATGACTCACCACAGCCTCAACCTCCTGTGTTCAGGCAATCCTCCCGCCTCAACCTCCTGAGTAACTGAGACTACAGGCACATGCCACCATGCCAGGCTAATTTTTTAATTTTTTGTAAAGACAAGGTCTTGCTAAGTTGCCCAGATTGATCTCAAACTCCTGGGCGCAAGTGATCCTCCTACCTCAGCCTCCCAAAGTGCTGGGATTACAGATGTGAGCTACCAAGCCTGACAGATATACTTTATTTCTAGATATTTAACTTTTATTCTTTCTTTGTAGTGTTAGAACAAATTGGAATGATGCATACTTTCCAATTGACATTGCAGCCCAACCTCGTTCAATGGAAGTTTCTAATAGAAATTTTAAAGTGCCTTTACATAATGAAAAAGCCCAAATGATATTCAACCCAATTTTCAAGCATTTTGTGCATTTTATTTTGTTCTAATTATTTGGAAATGGGTAATTCCAGTATAAAATAAATGGCATCTCTCTGCTAGCCAGAAGAATGACTCAGAACTAATCAGAATACCTTATTCTGACTGGTTACAATATATGTACTCTTATTTTATTTTAACAATGATTAGCCGTCATAGTAAGAAGAAAGAATAATTTTCTTCCAAGTCACTTCAAAATGAATTAATCACAAGTGACACTGAACTTAAATGGTAGCTTGTAATTTCATAAAGAAGCACATTTTGTTCAGTAAAGGAAGTGAGAGGGCTAGTTTCTTCGTGTTCATAGGAATTCACTAATTTATAAATGTTATAATTAAGGGCACTAATAGTGCTTATTGCTGCAGTTCAAGACAGAGGCCAAAACATATGGCCGAATCTTGCCCGAACACCAATTATCACTTAATCCAATCTCATACATTTTTCTCTGCCTTCTCTGACCACAGTTTTGACCCATTTGATTATTTGAAAGTAAAATGAATTCTGCTTTCTGCTTTCAGTAAGGCATAGGAGATCTAGATATAGTTCATTTGATGAAGTGTTCAGACATAGATGGAGTCCCAGAAGCAATGGTCCAAATCCAAAATGGCTTGATAAGACATCAAGGGGCTTTGGGTCAGAAAATCTTTTATCACAAATCTGCCGCACAGAGTAAACTAGAAATTGGAATTGAGACCAATAGCACAACATTGCAGTGGTTCTTGCAGTGGTAACATTGCAAAACATGAGCCAAAACATTTCTTCTTGATCCTGCCCCTCCCGAGAGGTATCACAATAATTCAGCTCTGGCCATCCATTGTTTGCAGCAGCTGTCTCACCTGTCTAGAGACATTTGCTAAACAGACATTTCATTTTGCATCATTCACATCTGTGCAAAACTAAGGAGTAGGTAAGGTGTTAGACTTGCAGGGCTAGAAGATAGGTAAAAAATGGGTGGCATAGATGATATTTTTGCATTTGAGTTTATAGGAAGATGCTAATGTGGGGTGGGAGACATGAACACAATCTCCACATCAACATGTCAGAGATCTCCAAACATGGGAGTAAATCCAACATAGGGAAATGCTGAATATTGTATAGTGAAAATTGGTCCTTAAGGGTCAACACATGTTGCACATGTTTTGCGAAGTATGCCTTCCTTTGCTTACATAAAATGGTCTTCTTAAGGATGCTGAGCAGAGATACCTGAAGCCTGTAGGTAATTAGGGAATATCTGCTAGCAGAGCTGCTCCAGAAGTAAGAAGATGTTCCAACCAGTAAACTGTTCGAGAACCAGAAAGGAGGGACACAAGGCCTCATTAAGAGAAAAACTTGCTACTGAGGTGTCCAGACATTTACCCCCATCTGACCTTCTTTTCTGCTGATCCTTGGCTCCCTCGCTCTGTACTGTTCAACTCTACTCTAGCCCAGAACCTCAACCATTGTCTCTCCCATCCCTTTCCTGACTCTGACCATTGTTCTGAACTTGATTCCGTGATGGGAGCCTAACCACGCTTCATGTTGCTGATCTTGCTGTCTGCTTATGGCCCTGCATTCTCCCAGTTATTCTAACTGGCAGCCCTATCCTCAGATATCCTTCATGGTGTGGTTTAGATGTTCCTGACCTTGGACAGTATTTAGATTTTTAATTAGTCACAGCCCTTACAGCAGAGTTTTAGCTTTTTCCTTTGGCACATATTTCAGTTTATTTGAGGTTGAGTGAAGAGTCTCTATAGTCATGGTTCTTCTTTTATTTTTGTAGACTCAGTGTAACTTAGGGATATGCCCAATCTCATCAGTAATAGAATTTCCCCAAGATCATGACTTCAAAAAGAAGTTGGTAGAGAAGGTGAAACAAACCCTTATAAGAGTATATCAAATTCTCCCAGGGTGGGAGGAAAGTATTATAGAAAAAAAGTTTCTCTTATTTGCCTTTGGATCTGCTGTACCTCCAGCGTGGCAAGCCTTCTTTCAGTACCTGTTTGTTCTTTGGGAATCACTGCTAGAGGAAAGACACCTTGCAATGTGGCTGCCCAGCATTTTGCTTTTCTGCAACAGGAGTCAGAAATAAGAGAAACCAAGAGAATACGGAGCTTACTCAAGTATCCCTCCCCTCAGCATAGGACATTCAGAGTACATGCGTCTGAGTCCCAGATTTTCAAATTCTCTGCCCATAGTGAGTAGAAGTCAGTGAGAGCAGGACTAGATGCTCACAACTCACAAATGCTGCTTCGATTTTGATGAATGTATTTTCCCTGCATTCTGAGTCTAGTGAACAATCTGGAAAGAAAATATCACACGAGACAGTCTGACTCTGATGGCTGGACAGTGAATTGAGAGAGGGGCAGGAGAGGAGAAAGGATAGCTTTGGAGAGCTTTCTTCTTGACACCCATGCCCCTGAATTGCCATGTGTCTCTGGACAATTCTATTATTATTTCTGACCTTTCCTCTCTAAGTTGAAATTTGCATCATGCAGTTAACAGCACAATGAGATCTTTGAGTAGTAGTTGATGGTACTCTTTTCCACACACACAACTTCCTAACATTTCATGCCCATAAAACATCTTTCTGGCTGCTACTGACATTTTGTTAAGGTTGTCATAGTTCTGAGGAGTTGGTGGGAAAAGTTACTATTATGCAGCGATAGTCCTAATCATAATAATTTCAGAGGAAGAGTGGGCATCTCACAGCAGTGCCATTTGTCAGAGTCAAAACGGGTCTTGTGATGTAACATATACTTCTATACCACAGGGAAAAACAGTAAAGTCTAGTGCCGTTTACATTAGAACATTAACACACCTAGAAGGAATCCCATAATGCTACCATTAGCTTTTTGTTTTAGCAAAGCGCAGCTAATGCTCAGTTTTGGAGTTTCTTTTTTTTGAGTTAGAGTCTCACTCCGTTGCCTAGGCTAGAGTGCAGTGGCATGTTCAGGGCCACCCCAGCAACAACCTGCTGGGCTCAGGCAATCCCTCCGCCTCATCCTCCAAGCAGCCATAACTACAGGCTAGCGCTACCACGCCCAGCTAATTTTTTGATTCATTGTGGAGGTGAGGTCTTGCCAAGTTGCCCAGGCTGGTCTCAAACTCGTGGGCTCAGGCAGTCCCCTCACCTCAGCCTCCCAAAGTACTGGGATTACAGGTTTGAGCCACCATGCCCTGCCTACTTTTGGAGTTTCTAAAGCTAATATATAGCCATGGAGAAAGACATGCCACCAATAAATGGCAGGATAATTGTGGCATATCAGATAAGAGTATGCCTGATAAAGGTAGTCTAGTGCAAGGCATGCCGCCTCTGTGGTCTGATCATTTTTGGAACCAAGATCTTAATTCCTATTATCAGTAAAATTCTATTTGGTATAGGCATATGTATCAATAGATTTACTTATGGATATTTTTTAATGCTAGACTTTATAAGCATTAATTCAGACGGACTAAATTTACATATGAATTAACTCTGTATAGTTTTCCTTATAATAAACTCAATCAAGCATGATTATTTACAACAAGCTATATATATTCTCTATTGTGGTTCACATGATTAACCTCAAATTACTCCACAGTAGGAATTATTGAAATACTTTTCTAAATGTGTCTAGGAGAATTATCTCTGTTTTGATAGTTTTCTCGTTCTGGTCTAGGTTCTGCAAATGCTCTTATTTATGGCTCATACTGTTTATATATCAAAGACCTTATACTATTGACAGATAATTTTCAGTCTTTGTTATCTGCAGTGGTTCAGACTTGGAATTTTAAGTACTGAAAATTTATCAATTGCAGTTTAGCAATGTCGTTAGTTTCCAATACAATTGGAAAAAAAGTCTGTAACTAATTATATATTACTCACAAGGGACTTCTCTCTATATTTTAGTCATTTGCCAGTTTTTGTTTTTCTCTGAATGCTTTCTAACTTCTGCCTACAAGTTTTGCCACAGGCTGCCAAGCAAAGAGGGGAAGAGAGGGCAGTGGGAGCTGGGGAGACCTGTTTTATAGCCCCTGGGTTTTCACTGGGAAGAAATGTGTGTTCAGCAACTTGGATGGATTTAGAGTCAATCATATTCAGTGATCTATCACAGAAACAAAGAACAAAGTACCATATGTATTCACTCATAAGTGGACCTTGAACAATTATCATAATGCTATAAGAAAGGGATTGGCAGTAGTGGGGAATTGCCAGGGGAGGGGAGGTGGGATTGGCAGTTGAGGGAAACTGCTAGGGGAGGGAGGGGCATACCTCATCAACAAAAGTACCTGCATAATCAACGTTTGTATGCCTAACCCTGAATTGCACCCCACATCTTTATAATTTAAAAAAATAAACAAATAGACAAACAAGCAAACAAACAAACAAATAAAAAGAAATATGTGTTAGTCCGATCTGAACTGAAAAGGCTTCAGTTACTGGGAAGAAGTCAAAGATGCCAGGAGCAATACTATTTTAAAAAGAGCTCTGGCTGCAGCTACCCTGGGCTTTACTATTTAACCATTTCATACCCAATTTTGAACAGGATACAGAATCATCTTTCACAACAAGCAGAAAGCACACTGGAGTTCTGACTCTTAAAAGAGATAGCAAACAGAATTTGAAGAGTTAGTTTAAAAACTTAAAAGGACTCGAGTTTAAAGAAGAAAGTGTTATTCAGTCTTACCAAATTTCAGGAGAATCAAATTCTTGTATCTGCTCATTAATTTTCTACAATGCTTATCTATATGACTCTTGGGTCAACTGGATTCATTTTACACACCTTGTGCTATTCTCCCTACAACCCTGTCCACTCCCACCCTCTTCTCCCTGCCTCTTCCAAAGCCCCAATTCAGCTGCCTGATCAGTCTTGTGTAAGACGCATTTCCCAAACTTAGTTCCGCAGAACCCCATGTCACAAGGTGTTAGTAATTACGTGCGCTGTGAAGACAGTATGCTGTGCTGAAAACAATATAGTAACTGCTGGATTAAATTAAGAAAAAAGGTCCATTTGCTTCAGGACCTCCAGAATCTTTATTATGTCAATACTCATTGTAACTTGTAAAGAGAGACACCGTATCCATATCCGTGTTTCCTGTTTGTGTGATGGTGGCAGGATATTTTGTGGTATATGTGTGTTAACTTTAAGAGTTTTCAGTGTATCCAAAAGATGGTTTGGGCAATGCTGGCCAAAGAACATTCTCCAAACAATATCCTGAAATATATCTTTACATTATCCAGCCCAAGTGCTACGAAGAATAAATAAGGACTAGAAAACCAGTTTCTTTTTCTGTCTCCATATTATAGTTGGGAATCTACACCCAATCTGAGATCTCTGAGTCAACTCTGATGGCTTCTCTCCCTCTTTTAGCTTTTGCATTCAGCATTCAAGGTTCTCTTTACTATGACTCCAACCTACTTTTTCCAATTTTACTGCCTGACTTTTGAGGTGGGACTATACACAGGTCAATCACTGCACCTCTCACTATCATCTACCTATACCTATGAAGTGTTCATTCCTTGAATCTATCCCTAGAATCTCCCATTTTGGCCCTTTTCTCATTCCATTCTCTTTACCATAAATGCCCCTTCTGTTGTTGTTTGTTTTATTAATGATGGCCATTCTTACAGGGCTTAGGTGGTATCTCAATGTGGTTTTGGTTTGCATTTCTCTGATGATGAGTGAGGCTGAGGACTTTTTCATGTGTCTGTTGGCTGCCGGTATTTCTTC
>CAUYQG010065801.1:0-23759 GCA_963574415.1 Tarsius wallacei | reverse complement strand
CAAACATTGGTTCATTAATTGTATCAAATGTACCATATCAATATAAGATGTTAATAACAGGGTGAACTGAGGGTTTATAAGAACTCATAAGAACTCTCTGTATGATCATTTGAAATTTGTATGTAAACCCAAAACTACTTTAAAAAAATAAAGTGTATTAAACAACAAAAGAAAATGAAAATGATCCATAATTGTGCTCTTTAGGCAAAGCTGTTAATAATAAGGTTTATAGCCTTCTCTTTGCAGAGGCAATATTGTGTATGTATACCTATATTTTGGTTTTTTTGAGTTTGGATCTCACTCTGTCACCCAGACTGGAGTGCAGTGGCACAATCATGACTTACCACAGCCTCGACCTCCTAGGCTCGGAGATCCTTCCACCTCAGTCTCCCAAGTAGATAGGACTATAGGCACATGTCACCATGCCCAGCTAATTATTTTATTTTATTTTATTTTTGGAGAGAGGAAGCCTTGCTATGTCGCCTAGGCTGGTCTTGAACTCCTAGACTTACTTCTCCTTCCAAAGTGCTGGGATTACAGGCGTGAGCCACCATGCCAGCTGTATACATATTTTTATTTTGAGGTTAACAGGGTTAACTTAGTCTTATAGCTTTTTGATGCTTTTCATTCCCACTCTGGCCCTCATTTGCAAATCTGGCCTACAAACATTACTGCCATGTTCCATATCCAGGGAAAGGTGACAGATATGTAAGAAGTTCATTAGAACTTCCAAAGTCAGGTGTACTTCACAAATTAGCCTGGGTCAAAATAAAATGCATATTTTTAGAAGGACATCTGCTAGGCAATATTACCAGTTTAAACAATATTATACAGGATATTTCAACCTATAGGAGAGGAAGTGGGAGAAGAGCCCTCACTTGTACAATTGTACATACCACTCATCTCACAAACATCATCTCTCTTAAATCTCACCAAAATCCTGCAAGGTATCACGCCCATTTTCAGGAAGAAAAACTGGGGCTCTGAGGGATACTTGTGTCTTGTCCAAAGTCACACATCCAAATACCACTTGGTGTGTGGTGGAGCCAGTGTCTGAACCCACATCCAATTCCAAAGCTTAGACTCTTTTTTTCAGCATAAGGCAGCTTTGTAGATTGGATCAGGTCAAGCTTCTAGAGATGAGAAAACTAAGAACAAATGGGCATTTGAATCACAGTACAGCCACTGGAACGATGTCCATTAACCATGGACTGTGTAACGGTTTTGCACAGTTTGAATATGTAGCCCTACATTTGTTCACCATGGAGAACCACAGGGCAAATGCAACTCAGTTAAGAATAAAAACTTCTAAACCTCTGACTCAAGGCCCTCACAGCTGCAAAGTAGCACCACTCTAGGCTGGATGCAAAGATTCCTGGGTCCTAGCCCCAAGGATCTCCCTAAGTAGGTCTAGTTTATGGCCTGAGAATTGGTATCTTTTTAAGCTCCCCAGGTAATGCTGATGCATAGTCAGATTTGGAAACCACTGAGATGGATGGGCCCTTCTAGCTTTAAGATTCTAAGAGCAAGTGATTAGCAAATTAAATCCCTGTAATTACCCTTCACAAAGCTCACTATAATTCCAAAGGGGCCTCTCTGGTCTTAATACTTTTTCCTTGGAGAAAGGGGGTTGTGAGGGGTGGGAGAGAGAGAGAGAGAGAGAGAGAGAGAGAGAGAGACTGTTCTGTTGGCATTCTTTTGTCCTCCACATAAAACATTGGTCATGAGGGAGGGCAGGATTCTTTCTGAAATCTCAAAAAAACACAAACGTTTCAAATGGAAAAAAAAATCCCTGAGATCCTTCAATCTACCCCTAATGGTACATGGTACAGACAAGGTATCAAAGTTCTAAGGACCACATCCAACCCCTGGCCTGCCCACCTCGAGCCTACATGAGCTACTGTCCAAGGTGCAGATGGTGTGACTGCTGGTCATGCCTGCTTACGCAGGGCAGCTTCACAGAGACGAGCCATTGCACAGTGTGATTCATTCCCATTCCCTCCTGATAGAGCAGCCTATGTGGGCCTGTATCAGGTAGCCAGAACTCTCATCTCTGCTCCCCATCTCACTGTCTGTTTGGAAAAGGCAGACAAGCTCAGTACATACTGGATTAAGACAGCAGCTGTCCTGGTCACAGGGGCACAGGGAGGGTGCAGCATCTATACACTGGGCACATTCGGGCCTGCAGGAAGGACCATTCACACTTCCCCTTCTGTTCTCCAAGATGTGTGTTCCCCAGGTCTCAGGCAGGAAATGACTCTTGGGGACTACTGGCCAGTCTTTCTAGTGAAGGGCGCTGGTCTTTGCACAATCAGCCAGTCTCATAGGATTCCCATAAACAAAAGCTCTCTGAAGAGTTCAGTGCCACGGTGCACTTGACATGCAGGGTGCATCATTTTTGGAGCGCCCCCTAAGGGCCAGAGGTGAAACTGGACATATTGTGAGTACTGTCTAATTTCATACTTACTGCCACTCTTGTGGGCGAGATGTCATTATTTCCTGCTTTACAGATGCGGGATTAAAACGCTGGCTGGAGCGCACTGATACAGCTGAGACATGAATCCATGCATGAGCAGGGTTGATTCACAGAGGTCCCTGAAGTGTTGTCACAGATTCTGGTATTATTCTAAGAGCTATGCGGTCACAGACTTGGAGTCCCAGACTCGCACTTCATATCCCCTGGCTGGAGTATGGAGAAGAAAGTGGAATGGATGCAAATGGAGACTCACCACTTAATTTCATAAAGGAGGGAGGGGAATGGAGAGAGAGAGAGAGAGAGAGAGAGAGAGAGAGAGAGAGAGAGGCTGATCAAAAACGTGGGGGGAAACCTGGGTGCCAGTGCTGCTCCTGGTCCTCAAGATCGACAATCCTCTGCATCCAAATCACTACAAGTGCTCTTAAAATTCACATTCCTGGATCCAACTCACATTTTAAGAATCTGGGATAGAGTTTGGGCTCTGGAGCTGGAGTGCCTGTGTTTCCCCCTGGCTTCTTCACTCCCTAGCTCTGTGACGGCACAACAGACTTGCCGTCTCTGTAAAATGGGCATCATGCCAGTCTCCACCCCATGTGAAAGTGATAGGGGTTAAAACAGTGAGTGCATACAAACCCCTTAAACTAGTTCTGGGCCAAGAGTGAGAGCTCAATTAGTATCCAAAGCCTGCTAAAGGGGATGATGCTGATTAGATGTCAACTGGTGGAGTCTCAGGCTCCACGACATCCCAGCTGAGATGTTTTGGTCATAAACCCAATCTGAGTCTCAATAAATCATACTGAAGGTAATTATAGCATATTCTCCATCTCAGGTGAGATCAGTCCCACAGCCTGATGTATTTCCAGGGACATCTAACAACATCCACTGCTCCCTGAGCAGGTTCAGGCTTAAAGGCAGCATCTTAACTACCATGTGGCTCCGTAAAAGAAGTTCCAACTCCCTGGTACCCCTAAATGAGACCTTATTTTAAAATGGGGCCTTTGCAGATGGGTCCTTTGGGTGGGCTTTTTTTCAACATGAATGGTGTCCTTAACAAAAAGGGGGAAATTTGGACATGGGAACAAAATGTACAGAAGAAAGAAAGACAATGTGAAGACACAGGGAGAAAGCCATCTACAAGCCAAGGAATGCCTGGGGCTGCCAGGGTGAGGAGAGAGGCCTGGAACAGATTCTTTCACCCAACCCTCAGAAGGAAGCAAGCTCACCGACACCTTGATCTTGGACTTCCGGAACCCAGAACTGTGAGCCAATACATTTCTGTTGTTTAAGTCACCTAGTCTGTGCTTGTTTTGACAGCTCTAGGGAGCAGATATATCCAACACAACCTAGAATGTGCAGTGACCAGGGCTCTGGAATTAAAGGGCTGAATGACAGCTCCCAAGAAGTAAGCCTCAAATTCCTGAAATCAGTCTTGTAATCCAGCCTGCTGAGCACCCACGGGGAGGTGGCCCTCTGGAGCTTGCAGCATTGCTGCTGATTGGGAGGAAACTGCTGCTCGGGCCTTCCCTGGCCTGTCCATCTTCTTGGCCCCAGGGGTGAGGGGTGGGTGGGGTGTGAGTAGTGTAAGGACCATGCTGTGCAATTTGGTTCATGATGACTAAAGGCTACCCAGCACCTGAGAGCCCACTGTCCATGAACTGCCAAGGATCATGGCCTATGACAGCCTATCTGCAGCACAATCCACACAGAGCAGCCACAAATGGTTCCATGGAAGAAAACACAAAAGCCCTCCCCCTCCAGCACTTCTGCTTTTACTATTTGAAAGCAGTTGGTTTTCCATAAAGTCTTGGCAGTCTGTGCTTTGACAGCCTGAAGGAAACTAGGGTGTCTGTGTGCTTGGCAGAGGGTCAGTTTTCTACCCCACCTCAGTTTGGCGGGGGGGCTCTGTGCCAGATGGGGCCGCATAATTTGAATTCTGAGTGGGGAGAGGGTTATGCCATGCCATGGGGCTTGCACCCCTCAGGGGATGCTCTGGAAAGGCTGGCCCATGGGGAGAGCCTGAAAAATTAGAAATGAGCAAGTCTGAGCCCCCAGAAGGACACTCAAGACCCTTCAGGATTCCTCCCCAACTGTAGTTCGGTCTCATCCCCTTCGCTCTCCTCTTGCACTCTGGGCTTCAGCAATGCAGAGCAATTGGTTGTTCTACCTGAGTTCAAATCCTGTCTCTACCGCATACCAGCTTGTAAGCTTGGTGTCCCCTGTGTAAATGGGGAGACAAATATCAATTCCATGTGGCTATGGTAAAGATCATGCGAGATCAAATGTGCGAAGTGCCTTCAAGGAGCCCAGCACACAGTCAGCATTTCATGGCAGCTATTACTGATCATCAATAATATATTCATTAATAACCAAAATCACTAGTATGTGATCCACAAATGACTGCTGGCTGACAACAGATTTACCAAAAGTCAGAAGAGCAGGCCTTGGCTACCTCAACCTGGTTTTTCAATTGCTTTCAATACCCCAGGCATAACACTATAAAAGACTAAAAAGCAGTTTTCTGATGTCTAGTTTACCTAGACTTATAATGGCCTGGAGCCTCTGTCCTGGGGTGGGGTTGGGGGAGGGGAACATCCTGACTACAGTGAAGGTCAGAGGAAAGAAGGCCACCTGGGACTCCCCATCCCATTCCTATGATGCACATACACACAGTCATATTTTTCTTCTTCTTCTTCTGGAAGGGTTGGCTTCCTTAAGCCCATGGTCCCCTAACATAAGTGTAGATTGAATTACTATTAGCAGTAATATAACCAGTAACCACCTGAAAAGACCTTTCTAAGTAATTGTACTCTCTCTTGTCTTTATTACAAATAATGATAACCATGGCTTCCAGTCTTACTTACCCTGTCTTTAATATCTTTAAGGCCCTGGCTGTTTTCTGTATCTTAGGGCATTGCAGACCCAGAGACTGCAGAGGAAGAGAAGGCTCAGAACTGGGGGTTGCACTGTGCCTTTTGACTCAGGTCAGAGAAAAGTTACTTCCAGGCTTAGTGGGGCCTTCTCTGCTTTTCACATCTTCTAAGCAGGTACACAACACTCTGAGTGTCCTCCACAATGGGCTGCCTGCCATAATTAGCCATTTTTAAGAAGAGAAAGTTGTACCGAAATTTATATTTCCTTAACTACGACCACCTGAATAGTATATCTCCTTCAATGACGAGTCATCTTTTCCTTGACTCCACTTTCAGCCACCAAATGAGTCCCCAGGTACAAAGGGCCTGAGTGGCTGAGGCAGGCTGCCCATCCCATGCTTGGATTTTAATCAAGATGCAAACTTACTACCCACAGGGCCAGAGACGCCCCAGTGTTTTCCCAACTAGAGGGCGAAGATTCCCAAGTTTGGAGTCTCCCTGCCCCCCAACTCCAGGGCAACCTTCAGCCAAAGAGATGTCTGGCCAGAGTAAGGAGCCAGTCACTCCTTTGAGAAGGCCTCTCGGCCATTCCTCTATGGAGATTCATACCCTTCTGGAGTCAATCGGCACTCCTGGAGACTGAGGTTCTATATCTGCCTGCTTGTGAGGTACCAATAAAACACCTTCCTGAGGCTCTAGGATAATGAAAGGTTGGTCTCCAGGGCCAGCTTTCCAGATTGCTGGCCTGACTCTATGCTTACTTGTTGGTTGATTCCTACACCTGCCCTCCAGCTTCTGCCTGTTCATGTTCAGCCCAAACTCCTAGGCTCATCTTACCTGCCAAATTCTGGTCCCCTTTCCCCTGTCCCTCTTCAGCAAATGCCTTAGCTTCAAGCCTTCTCTTAAATGCTACCTCCTCTACCAAGCTTCTTGATTCCTCTGGGATGACTTAGTGACCCTCCTCTCAGCCTCACATGAAATGTCCCTTCATTCTGTCATTTAGCAGAACATATTGCAATTCTTTTTGTTCATGGGCCTCCTCTTGCGGCTATGAAGTACTCTAAAACAGGGGCCTGTCCTTCCATGTGTGTCTCCACAGTTTAGCCCAGGGTCTGGCACAGAGCAGGTCTTTAGCAAATGTGTGCTCACTGAATAAATGTGGCATAGTAAGCGTACAAGTAACACAGGGCAGAAATGTTCCATTGGGCAGTGACGAATAAGACTCCCTGGGCTGTTCTTTCATTTGTATACTTGAGAACAGCCATATGTCCTCCACTTATTCAGGTCACATGCGCAGGAGTGAGTCATCTCTCAGCGGTTGCAGCGAGTGACTGTTTTTGCTCATTCTAGAAGCCTTCTCTATAATGGATCACAAGCAATGACTTCAGGATAACACGTCCTCCCTTTTGGACAGCATTTGGGTGCTTTTCCTAGTGCACCTTTATATGTAATATCTCCATTAGGGTGTGACACCCCTCCAAAAATAAGAGCATTTTCATCATCCAGATGAGGAAACTGAGGCCCAAAAAGTTAAGCAGCTGTACCCAAGGTCACATGGAAAACTAAGATAAAGTTAAAATAAGGCTTCTACCTCCTGCCTCCTCTTTCTGTTGTTTCCATAATGCCAGTCTGCCTCTCCTTGATCAAAGGGACATATCATCCAGACATAAGATCCATGTTTTTAGTTTTTCTTTTTGTTTTTACATTTCTCCAGCCTTTTATCTGGTCTGCTCATAACAGCCTTAACAGCTGGCTGAATGTGGAGCTGCAAGTATTACTGGGACCAGTGTTTCAGCCCTAACGACTGTCTATACAACTTAAGACTAATTAACTCACCAACTGTATCCCTGATTATAAGTTAAGGATTTCTTTGTCTTTCCCTCAGTAATAACTACTCATAATGCAATTTCAAATTAAGTCAGCAAAACAATATATGCATATTGTATGTCTCCTCTCTGACCAATACTGTTAGTTGCTATGAGGAAACTGAGGATGAGTGCAGATGAGATATCTAGTATGGTAGGGTCCAGGGTGGTAGTAGAAAATTTCACTGAGATGAGAAAGAAGGGAACTAGATAGTGAAAAAGAGGAACCAGGAGGGTTATGAGAGAAACACTATAGTTAGACCATGGGGGTGGGACTCCTGGGAGAGCTTGCACGTTGTTCTAAGGCAATTGGGATTAATTTCCTAGAGGGTGGAGAGCCATGGAATCATAGAGTCACATGATGGATTTTGAAGGATTTGCAGAGATAATTTGGTCTACCCATCCATTTTACAGATGGACACACTGAGGCCCAGAAGTCAGACGTGGCTTGCCAAAAGTCATATAGTAAATTACTGGCAGAGGAAGAGCCTAATCGAGGTTCTGATTGAATCAGTCCTCTCTGTAGAGAGATGAAGGAGGTGGATGATGCTGACATGTCTTGGCATTAAGCTAGTGCACTTACAGAAAGGGAGGCAGAGAAGTGGAAAGAAAACCCCAAAGGAGAGGCAGGTGGAGAGGAATAATCCAACATCCACCAAGCTCCATCTGGGGCCCCACTCAGAGTCAGGCTCTGTGCCAGGTACTTTATGCTATATTATCTTCTTTAATTGTCTTAACAGCCCAGCAGAGGGGAGGATTACGAACTCCCTTGAGAAGGGGATCTAAGGTTCCGGGCAGTCTGATAGCTTGCCTAAGCCTGAACCTGGCTTTGAATATAGGTCAGTAAGACAGCAAAACCCAACCTTTTTTCTGCTCAGCTGAGCTTCCCTAAGTTTTACAAGGTCCTGCTGGGATCTGGAAATGAACAGGGGCTGGCTCCTCCAAACACCCAATGCCAGTCCATTATCTGCTTTTCCTGTTCTTACTCTTCCCTCTCTTCAACCTGTCTCCAGAGGGAAGGGCAAAGGGATTCTTCCTATGAGTTTTTCTCACCAGAAAAGATAAATGAATTCCCCTGGGAGATGTGTAGACTGGAAAATGCAGCACCCACTGTGTAAAAGGGATGGGGGTCAAGAGAGGTAGTCACAGCCTCTGATCTTCTTCATTGACTCCACACCTTCCAAGTTTAAAAGACCAAGTTCACATCTGTACCACTTCTCATCTACTCATTAGATCCAATTGTACATCCAAGCCTAACAAAAACACATAGCTCTCTATACAGAAAAACAGGCCGATTCTGAAAAAAATGAAAATTTCTACTATTTGCAAAATACAAGCAAGAGCAAAGTCCTCATAGAACACCTGCCATGTCTTCCTGTTCCTTATAGCATTGAGTATAAGCATCGTAACAACTGTTTCCTCTAGGATAGGGCTCTGTTTGCCCTTCCCCCATCTCTCTCTCTCTTCCCTGCCTCCTTTTATACTGCAACAGCACTAAACAGTTTAGAGTCCCCTGTGCACATTTTTCATCTTCTTGACTTTGAACTTGCTGTTCTCTTTTCGTTTGTCCTCCACATCTTCCACCCTCCCCCTCTACCCAATGTTAAGACAGCTCAGGTAATCACCTGTCGCTGTCCTTAGCAAGGTTGACACCAGCCCCCAGGCTGGGAGAGGGATCCCACCCCTGCTTCTGGATTCCCTGTGCTTCTCTGTATCACTGTGCCATCTTTGTCTCTGCTGGTTTTGTTCACACACCAGAACAGGGATCAGATTAATTCATGGTTGTAGACCCAGGTGCATTTTCTAAGCACCTTCTTAGAACTGGAGGTTTCTTGAATAAATACACAAATAAATGAACAAATGGATGGATTCCAATAAGCAATGTAGTGATTTGGAGAGAAGAGACAGAAGTGAGCCTGTACATTTACTAAAATTAGTGGAGACTTAAAGAACAAGCACTGGAGAACAAGTGCCTCATGGGAAGAAGAATGAGTGAGGCAGTTCACATTAGCCAGAGGTAGATGCAAAAATGAAAAGGTCCTAGAGGACATGACAGGGAGGGAGTCTGCCTTGGTTACAGTGTTAGGTGTGGATAAAAGTAGTCAGACATAGGGCAGAAGTCTGGGTGATTGAGGACCACAGCTAGCCTGTAAGATGCCTTTGTGTGAACTGAAGAAGGATATCGCCTCAGTGCAGATGCCAACCTGAAGCCACATGGCCTAGAGAATAGTCAGTACCTTTGTGCTAAGAAAAAGAGGACTTTTGTTTTGGTAGAGAAAGTCTAGCACTTGAGAATGTGTCCTGGTGAGCTGAACAAGTACCTAATTTTAAACCCCAGGCTTAGGTACCCTTGTACAATGCCCAACCTGCACAACTGTATGCAGTGGCCAGACCTTGAGAGACTAAGTTAGATGTGCAGAGAACAAGAAGTACAACTGAGGCCCAATTATTCTCACAGAACTTTAATTTTAGAGCTATTTGGCCTTTTTTTTTTTTTGGTCCGGCTCCAAACCTCCAAAGTTCAAACTTCCAGAAGGGATCCCCATGTTGTGAGCCTTTATCTTGGTGTGGGTCTCCCTGAAAGCAGAGCCTGGGACAAGGACTTGGGCCAATCATTGTACTCGGGAGCCTGAGTGAGAGTGCAAGGAAAATAAAACAGGATACCACCGAAAGGTGCAGAATGGGACTGGTCATTACTGTGGGCAAACTGGGGCCCAATCCTGCCAGGGACCCTTTGAAGAAACATAAAGAATGCACATCAAAATTGTCTCTCCAATTGGGAGTGGGACATTTATTGGCCACCCCCATCCTCTCACCCTCTATTCGTTGGGAGTTGCTCTAGGAGCACTGACATCCCTATACTTCCAGGCAGCATTTGAGTGTCAGTTGATGAACCTGAATGGATGAGGAGATGCTGACACTGGGCATGTACCTGTCCATCATGACGGCACCAAAATCAGGTGGGCTGACGGGGTATGATATGGAGCACAAACAAGTATTCATAGACCAAATCAGATTCTGGGCATCCCCTCTTTACATGAAACGTTCAGAAAAAGAAGCCCTGTCTCTCCCAGGAGAAGCCAAAGATGTTGCTCAAAGACTTGGCTCTCTGCCATGTGTTCCCCTGCAGGATCCAGCATCATAGAGCCCTAAGAAAGGCAGCATCCAGCCATAAACAATAAAAATTCTGGCACTGCATCCTTCCAGTTCTTGAGGCCCAGAGTGAAGACTCAGGGCTATTTCTCCCCAAAGAGGGGGAAAAAGGCACCAACTTGGCCCTGGCTCTTGGGTAACACTGAATTACTTACATTTAATATTTTATGGCAAGCATAATGATAAAAGCTACATTCTTCAGCACCCATTAGAGATGAAGGAACATTTATATCTTAGTGGGTCCTGGCCATAGATTCCCCATGCCTGTTTTGCTGGGGTCATGCTATGAATACAGAAGGCCATTGACCAGAGCTTGGATCTTAACCCCATAAATAGACCTGAAGTGCTTACACCTGTAAAATCAAAGATAGTATTTTGCTTGTTTTACAAGGTGGGATGAATTTCTTTCTTTCTTTCTTTCTTTCTTTCTTTCTTTCTTTTTTTTTTTTGAGTTGGAGTCTTACTCTGTCACCCAGGCTGGAGCACAGTGGCATGTTCATGGCCACCCCAGTGTGGACCTGCTGGGCTCCGGTGATCCTTCTGCCTCAGCCTTCCAAGTAGCCAGAACCACAGGCCTGTGCTACCATGCCCAGCTATTTTTAAAAAAATTTTATTGTAGAGATGAGGTCTCACCATGTTGCCCAGGCTGGTCTCAAACCCCTGGGCTCAGGCAATCCTCTCACCTCGACCTCTCAAAGTACTGGGATTATAGGCTTGAACCTCCACACTTGGCCTGAATTTCCTTTTTAATTCCAGATGTGTGTCACATGTATTTATTAAGCCAAATCCTCAATCTTTTTACTAAAGGGTTGGAGCTTGTTCTGTGAATACCTCATGCACAGTACGGAAGCAGACATGGGGAGGAAGCACCAAGCAGGGGACCAGGCAGCAGACCCCAGAATCAGCCATTTCTGCCACATCAGGCATAAAGCCATAAAGCCAAAAAAAAAAAACAAGAGAGGAGACCTCATATAGGTCATCTATTCCAACACAATGATGATACAAATGGGGAAAATGGAGGCCCAAAAGAGAAAGTAACTTGCATACATCAACTTGATGGAGAAACCAAGACTAGAATTTAGATCCTGAGTCTTAGTCTGGTGCTTTTTTTTTGACAATTTCATATTAACTCATTCATCTAGCAAATGCTGAGCAAAGAGTCAATGGAATTTTATTGGACATATACCGCATGCCAAGCAATATTTAAGGCCTTGCCATGTACTAACTTAACTTATTGAATGTTCACAACAACTATCTGAGAAAAGAACTATTGTCATTTTTTAATTTTATGTGTGAGGAAACTGAGGCAGGGATAGGTTAGGTAACTGGACCAAAGTTACTCAGTGACAGAGTTAGGGTTTGAATCTAGACTGGCTCCAGAGTCTACTACGTTGGCCACTCTATACTGTTCTTATCAACATCCTCCATGTCCCGTGTTCCAAGGGAGCCCCAACCTACAAACAGTAGAAAGAATTGTATTGTGAGGGAAGTATACTTTCTCTTCTATCCATTGGGTTTGTTTCAAGTTCCCCTAAGGTTTCCAGCTTAAGAATAATTGAAGGAAAAGAAGAGCAAGGATCATGGGAAGATAGCTAACACGTAAGATTCCCCCAAGTCCCAGGTGTTTCACAACCCAATGCGAAGGACACTGAAGGAAGGGTGCTGTTGAATCAGGAGGCTCAGTAAACTTGTGTGGAGGATGAATCTGTCCTGGGTTTTGCAGAACAAATAGGACTTGGTTTAAGGAGACAGCCTATGTACTGATTATTTTGGTGTATAGTCCCACCCTGGGAACTGCGGTGGAAGGTGAAGAAACAGACAATTATTTACTTTCCAAGATGCTTAGAAAGGTCTGTCTGCAATGGTTTAGTTGGGAGCAGAGTCCAGCTCTGGTAACTTCCTAGTCTGGGGCTGAAGAAGATACCTAGTTTCCTTCTGAAGTTAAATCAGTACCAAGGCCAGTGTATATGAAAGAGGGCACAGTGATTATCCAGAACAACTAATAAACCATCCTCCTGTGAGTCCCCATGGGCTTCTGGGATGCTCTCAGAGTATAGGGATTAAAGAGCAATCGGCCTGAGGCACTGAGACTCCAGGGTTTCCACCCCCACAGCTCAGCTTTTGACTAGTAATGTTGGGTTTCTAAGTACAGTTTTATTAAGCAAATGTACCTGGGGCTAAATGTGTCTGAAAACTAGTTAGAAATTATCATGCTACACTGAATTCTCCAGACCCCACAGTATAATGAAGATGAACAACAAGGAAAATAACATTTATTAAGTACATGGTACTCATTTCAATTAATCCTCACAAAACCACTAAGAGGTTGGCTTTGAAATTACATTCACTTGATAGGTTAGGGATCTGAAATCATCATGGTAGAGTGACTTGCCCAGATCACACAGCTTTCGGTGAAGTCAGCACTAGAACATAGGGTTGTCTGAGTTCAAAGCCCACATTTGATATGTTGAGAGATTTCTTTCCCTACTTCCCTTTTCTAACATTTGAGGAGAGGTATGAGGAAAGTCTGGCTGGTATTCATCAGGAGACCTGTATTCCAACCTGAGCACAGCAGAACAGTGATCCCCTCTGGGTACAAGAAGGCTCTGGGGTCCCTCTATTCATAAAAGTGCTTCAGAAACAGTGCATGTTGCTGGGGAAATGGAGACAGGTTGTGAGTGTTTGGGGTTATTCTCCCTGTTATTGTCTTTTTATACAGCAGAATGACTATGTTTTGAAGAGCAATAAGAGCATTTGTTACCATAGTGCATGGTTGTACATCAGATTCTGATTGGGTACCAGTAAGCTTGACTTCAACTCTAATGATTCTTGACTTTCCCCATAAGAATTAAATCTGGCTCACGCACGTGTGTGTGTGTGTGTGTGTATGTGTGTGTGTGCATGTGTTTGTGCGCATGTGTGTGTGTGTTGTGTGTTTCTGTGGGTTTGACTGGTCCCCTTTGTCTTCTGCGTGCTTTCAAGCATTACTTTAATGATACTGCCTTTTGCCAAGAGCTACATACATGATCACTTTAATGAGGTGTTATTTTTTTTCTATGCAATAGATAATCTTATTTGATTGCATTTTTTAGTTATTCTTCAGGGCAAACAGTTTGCATTAATCTTAGCAGTGATGGATAAAAGGCCAGGTACAAAATATTTCACATCCAGAAAGTCGACCTTTCACTCTTAAAAGAGATGTCTGAAGCAAGTAAGGATGCAGAGGGAATTTTTTTGAAAATATCACACCAAATTGTGCAGGTCAGTGAGGAAATTTTGTCTGAAAGAGCAAGAACAAAAAGAAAGCCACAGATCCTAACAAGGCCCTAAGCCTTAGCTCTTTGGACCTCTCTTCACTGGCATAATGTCATGGCATTCAGGACCATGGCCAGCACCAAAATTTCTGCCTAAGGGTAAAGCTAGGCAGGAATGGTGGTAGCTTTTAGAGAATCCTGCCTCTCAGATTCTTGGGTCTTTGGGAGGAATCTGAGTTGGATAAATAAATCATAGCCTGAAATTTTATATACATCATGTGTTAATATGCAACCTTCCAAATTCAGTTTGGAAAATCTAGGATGATAAAATAATATAATGCACGGGAAATGCTCAGTACATTTCTTTTCTCTTTCTTTCTTTCTTTCTTTCTTTCTTTCTTTCTTTCTTTCTTTCTTTCTTTCTTTCTTCCTTTCTTTCTTCCTTTCTTTCTTTCTTTCATCAGAATCTACAGGCATGCACCACCACAATCGGCCAATTCTTTGTTTCATTGTAGAGATGAGGTCTTACCATGTTGCCCAGGCTGATCTCAAACCTGTGGGCTCAGACAATCCTCTTACCTCCACCTTGCCCAGTGCATTTCTAGGTTCTCTTTCCCCTGGTACCATGAAAGAATTAGGTAATTCACAGCCTTGGGTGACTGCAACACCTAATGGGAACATAATCTCTGGAAGCTTCAGGAACAAGACATGCAAGAGCTGTGATAAATGTGCCTTTGGAGCTTCTTCCTCCTCCTGTCTTGCCTCCCCAACTTCACATCTAGAAGCCTTCCCTGTTGGTAGACAACTCCTAATTCATGAGATGCCACTGACAGCAATATAAAGACTTATCTTCCATAAGCTTGGGGAACCTTAAGAAAACAGTTTCTATTCAAGGCTCAAAAGAGTAAAGCTATCATGGTGGCATTTCAGGCATAGCACCAGGCAGCAGAGGAGAGTTTGGATATGGTATGTGGAATTCTGAGATATCCTGTTTCTGACACTGTAGTGGGGGTAGGACTATAAAGAAGAGTATGCATCTGGCCTCTCAAAAGCCTTGATCCTCATTCTATGGGCAAGGTGTTTGGGGAAGGGGGATCTTCATGAGCACCCTACCCATGGTGAGGTGACCTGCATGCTCTACTGACACATCAGACTGGAGTTCTGGCAACTCCACTTCATGCTTTCTGATTCAGCTCATCAAACTTTTTGTTTGGAGACATCTTCAGAGCTTTAATCTCCTTGTAATCAAAATTAATCTTTTCTTAATAAGGATGCATGCCAATCCTCTTTAATTTGTTACAGATATTCACTGTGGTTTCCCAGTTCTTCAGCATTTTGGTAACACATTTGCACTCCCAGAAGAGTTCCCTAACCCATATTTCTGTGGTCACAATCACAATGGTATCACTTCTAGTTTATATAACCTCTTCTCAGGGGCAAAGAGGTCCCTCCCCTCATCTCTCACTTGTTTCAATAAACCTGTTAAAAATGCATGAGATGCAGGGACTTTCACACACAGTCTGGGCTGCCTCTTCACATTGATTTGGGTAGGATAGAAAGATATAAATATGTGAGTAGATCCATGCCAAGAAGGCATTCTCTGCAATCAGGGTAAGTACTGTTATTTTTTAAAATTATTCTTCTCTCTATTAAAGGAGTAAACATGTGAATTATAGAAATTTTAGAACATTGTAGAAAAAGAAAAAGAAAGTAACAATTTATCAGGCTTCCACAATCCTAGAAAAATTGCTGTCAACACTTTGGTCTACTTTCTTATAGCAGATTTTTCACCCAGACATAATTTTACTGTGAACACATATTTCCTTTCCTTATGGAAATATTGAGGTGTACATGCATCTTTATATCATCCTCTCAATGTTATATAGTATCATTTTTATGTCACTTAAAATTATTTTTAATACTGTAGAACTAAAGGGGGTACACCATTGATTATGTAATCATCCCCTCTATGATTAAACAATTGTCTCCTGTTTTTTCTTGCTTTTAGAAATTATACCACAGTGGACAGCTTTCTGCATAAAGTTTAAATATTACTAAACATGACAATCTTTGAATAACTGAACTCTCCATCAATTGTTTTTAGTTAGTTGTAACACTTTAGTGAAGGTTTAACGTGTGCATAATACTTTTCAAGGTGGTAGAGAAGAGGTATGGCAATATGATATCATGTCCCTACCCTTGTGACTTATTTGAAAAAGTGTGGCAGACACATTCATCTAGCTGCCCCTCGGAGTCTTACTCATTTTCTTTGGTAGAGGATTTCTTAGTCTACTGACATTAGGCAGGTTCTGCTTCTGGGCATAGCCTCTGAACGTTCCTCAGAAAACTCTTGCAGCCATGATGTGAAGAAAAGCAAAGGGCTTAGTCTTAGAATGAAGCCAGCACTGGTACCCGGATCTTAGTGATGTTATGGAGTTGCTTATCCAACTTATCCTGAAGCTGTCCTATTGACAGACTTCTTATTAACTGAGAAATGAATTTCCTTATTGTTTCTTCTAGTTGAGTCGGTTTGTTGTTGTTGTTATTTGTAGCCCAAAACATCTTAACTGATAAAGCAAAACCAACACATATCATACTAATGGTTACTATTTATGAAGTATATTATAGACTTTATCTTTAATTGGACAGCAATTCTCCTCACTGAACAGATGAAGAGACTATGCTATTTGTCCTAAATAATGGAACTAGGATTTGAATCCATATTTGCGTGAGTCTAGAGCCTTGTTGGCTAAAGGAGTGAAGAATGCCAAGCATATTATCTATGAGATTGAAGAGGAAGTGGGTGGGTACCTTCCCTATTTCCCATACCCTTTGTTGGGATGTAAATGTGTGGAGCTTACTGCTTTATACAATCTCTTTGCATCTACTGACTTATTTTACCCTTCCCACTACCCTGTGGAAGAGGAGACAGGTCCAGAATTTAAGTGCTCTGTCTGAAAGCAGGATGCTAGCTGGCATCAGAGGCTAAACTGGAATTCAAGTTCCCTGACCAAGGGTCCAGAACTCCCTCTGCTCCAGTGCTCAGGAAGAACCCTTAAGCCCACTGCTGGGGAAGTCTGCTCAAGGAGAGAACCGCTCCCTTTCCTGTTTTGTCTCTTTAGTTCCCACCATTCAATATTCTTATTTTCTCAAGTGCAACATCTACCCTGTGGCGCTGTTAACAAATATAATACATCAGAGAAAGAATTACAAATATTTATGGCTGTAATAACTTCCCACCCAAAAAAGGGGCATGGATCAGATCATTAGAGAAAATCAGCCCAGCATGAGGTATGCCTTTTATTTCTCCCTTAGATTTTAATTCAGATAATGTACGTGATTTTCTGGGGTGAGAAACTTCTGCTTAGGAAAACAGGATTTTGCATGGCAGGGATGCTGGTTTGCAAATGGGAGATTTATTTTGTGATTCACTGATTCTATCAGAACTTTGTAACCCAGAAATCCCTTGGAGGCTTTACAATTGGGACTCCAAGATTCCAGGAGCGATAACATTTGGATGGATGTACGAATCTAAAATACACTTTGCCTACTCTTTCAAACACTCTGTCTCTTTCACAACCTGCATTTTGGGAAATCTTTTTGCTCATGCATTTTTAAGGTTCAATAAGAAATAATAACAAAGGACTTATTCTAAAAGGCTCAGTACATTGACATCTGCTCTAGAAATTTCTCTGGCTGTTACTTATTCTCAGGTTGCTTTGGGGCTCCTTCTCCATACTACCACCCTGTGAGAGGATTCCCACTGGGCACCTTTTGCTCCACATCGCATTTGGCTATCTTCTCATCCATCTCCCCCACTGGCCTCTGTGAGCCAGATGTGATGTCCTTTAAGCACAGCCTGTATCATATTTGTGTTTCTATCAGCAGTCCTCAGCGTGGAGCTTGCCACGAGGAAGGTGCTCAGTGGTTATTCATTGAATGATCCCTAAATGGTGCGTGGGTAAATAATTCAGTGCTGGTTCCCATCTCAGTGTTTAGGTTGGGAAATTGCCACTGGATTCTGGGCCAGGAAGCCTGATGGAGACCAGCAGTGTACGACCCAGGCCAGGGGAGGCCCCTGTCTCTCTCCCCAACACCATAGTTCTGTCTCTTTCCCTCCATGAACAGAGCCCTTGTTCTGGAACTTAGCTATGATTAATGCTCTGTCCCTGAGAACAGTCTCTGCCCCAGGGCTTCCCTGCCCCTGCAGGTCTGGGATCTGGAGATATGGAGCCACAGAGGGTGGTAGACAGGGACAGTGAGGGCCCTGGCATCTGCCCTGAAGCTAAGCCCTAGTTGAGGCCATGTTGTCCCAAGTGCCCATCCTGTGCTACAATGAGGCTGAAGCTTGACAGCCCTCCTTCCTTGGGATGCTGGATTCTTAGGGAAGCTGGAGTAGAAATGGTACCTTGAACACCAGGCTGTATTAAAATAACAGAGATGGAGAAAGGGTATTCCCCAGAACTCCTTTCCAAGAGGATGATCAGATAAACTGTGGGGGTGGTGTGGGACTGAGAATCATGGATGTCTCCTTTTTGGTAGGGTTACTGGGCTTATCCAAGGGCTCCAGTCTCTCAGTGAGGTGTGTACCTCTTCAGTTCCTTCCTCTCCCTGCCCCCATCCTCACGTCTAAAATGTATAGCAAAAATTTAAGGAGTTAAAAGGGTACTGCAATATTAGCTTTGGTAGTCCTCAGAGGTCTCTCTCTAGCCCTGCATGGGGAGGGCAGGGGACCTGAGCATGAATCTGTACCTGAGGTGTAGGGAACATGGAGAAGGATGTGGTGCAGAGACTAGAAAACACAGGCCACTGTTGGGAGCTTTGAAGGCCCAAGAGGATGAGACAGGTCTGAGGCTGAGACATACACTCACCTGGGAGGTGAAACGCAGGAGATTGATGGAGCTGGCCAAAGGCGGTGTTGAAGGTGTTTCAGCGAGGACAGAAGCAGGCTGGGGAGGCTTGAGCATGAGGTTAGATTTACTCTGGACTTATGAATATGGAGGGTCCTGGAACCTACCCTTTCGAACCTCCTCCTCAAGGTCTGAGGCCCCTGTTCTGAGGACAAGCTGTATTCTGCTCAAAATTAACTTGCACAGCCAAGCAAAGCCACCCTTTGGCACAACTTCCTACCACAACCCCTCACAGGCAGTCACCCAGGACACCTTTGCCCCTTACCCTTCATTCTCAAGCCCATGGATTCCAGCCCACATCCCCAAAGATGCGGGAGCATTCTTTGATATGCCCAGTGTACCCTTTGTATGGTACCACTAGGTGGGGGTTGCTCTTGCACCCAGTGAATGGCTTCAGGTCCTATTTTCTGCCTCTGCTGCTTACTTCTCATCAGGCAAACGTAAATAGCCCAGGCTCACAGGGCTGCCTTTCCTCCCTCCTGTTGTCTATTCTTGCATTTCTTTTTTTGACAGTTGTTTAATAAAATAATTTCATTTTTTACTTCTTAAAAAAATATTGGTTAAAATTAAAATATTGGTTAAAATAGATTTGTGGGGGTACAGTGGGGATTTACTATACAAATAGGCTGTTCACAAGTAAAATTTGAGCTTCTAGTTGGCCCTCTCTCCCCGATAGTGGACCAGGTACCCAGTGTGCCACCATGTCCTTCACTCCCTCCTCCTTCCCTTTCTTCCCTAGCAGCAGGAGGTTGTACTTGCATCCCTCAAGATGGCCTTTTCTTGCTTTTGACATGGTTCAGGACAAAGCAACTAACGATGAAGATGCTCCTGGATCCTGTATAACAATCCGGAAGGTACATAAATTGACAACCCACCCCCTAAAATACAAAGGAAACATGAGCTTTACATGGCTGCAGGTGGGACCTGCTTGGTGCAAACCTACTCTCAACAGCACCGTTAACCTGAGGTGTCAATCCAATGCCAATGGGGCAAAGTATGCCCTGAAGCATGTGAAACCAGTAGCTGATAGTCACTAAATCAGGACTATCTTTCGTCACTCTGTTCTCTTCCTCCTTTGGGGGAGGTGATTGGGTTGTTGCTTCCATGTTGCGGCCCATGGCTGAATCTCCTTTCCCTGTCCTTCCCTTTATCCAGTTCCCCATGCCCTACCTGAAAACTAAGAATGGGGTGGACTCTGACAAGTCCCCCCCAGTGTCCAGAATCTGTGCCATTCTCCGTGTGGGCAGGGGTCCTGGCAACTCTGTTCCTCCGTGCAGGGAGTTCTCAGGTCCTTAGGGTCCCATGGCTGGCTTGCACCCTGCAAGGCTCCTGACAGGAACCTGAGTGCAACGGCTGTCAGAGAAGCTGACTTTCGGGGAGACGTGACACATGGTTGCCAGCGGTCAGACCTGGACATTCTTTATGATCCCAGATGACAGTTAAGATGTGAATGCATCTCGTGGTATGACAAGGACGTTTGTTTAGGACGCTGGAATACAGTGTTCAGAGACTGTTGGGAGTGCACTTGCAATAAAATGGAAAAGCCATAAAGCAGCAACGAAGTATCTGTAGCCAGAGCAGCCTTTTCTCTGAGGGGAGGTGACTGAGTTGCCATTTCTCCAAAGCATCAGCAGAGTGCTGTGCCCGGGGCATGTTTTAAAAGAGTAACATGAATATTATTTGAAACAGACACAGAAGGAAATTCCTAGAAGGGTTTGCACTTTTACTTATTATTAGGGTGATCTATAATCATGTGAAGGCACATGCTCAGAACTTTCCATGTGTCATCTCTTTATTCCTGACAAATCTCTTGTCATGCTACCTGTGATAGACGCTATTGCTGGCTGTCTTCCCAGCACCCACTTCCGGTTCCACTTCCTAATTATATCCTGATTTGTTCTGCAGCCAGCTCGTCCCTAACCCCACAGAGGTAGCCTGATTACCTAAGAAGAAATCAGTGCATGCCATTCCCCAGGTCACGGTTGCTCTGATGAAAGGGGACTCATGACGGCCTAGACACTGATGACAAGGATACACATGCCAATGTTGGAGGAAATGATTCTCTCATTCTTTCATACTGGGCAAGAACAGACAGGCACACAGACCCAAGTGCCACTGGTGGCCACCTTGTGATCTCAGGGGACCTGTCCTTAGCAAGGCACCCATGCTTGAGAGTGACAAAGTGGAGGGACAGGGAGACCTGGGTCCCCAATGCCACCACTGAGCTGCTGGACCCACCCAGCCTTTAGGTATCTTGCAGTGTGGAATAAGACATTTTCTTAATTCCTAATTCAGGGTTAGCTGAAATTACTCCTCTACTCAAAAAAATCCTGATAGATCTAGGACTATTATTATTCTCATTTTGCTGTTAAAGAAACTGAGGTTTAAGAGACTAGCTAACTTGCCCATGGTTATATAGCTAATAAACAGTGTAAAATATAAGGATAATTTGACTCAATTTCCTTTACATATAGGTTCTCACAATAATATGCAGGAATTTTACAATTCACCTTCATTGAAGAGAAGAAAAATACATTAAATCAATGTGCCCTTCAAGAACTCAGAGGACAGATTATTTTGCTGAGGGATTGCTTTCAAAAATTATTTTAAAGTTCAAATCTTCTACTTTGCTTTCTCCAAATTCCACCTCCACATTTAGTGCAAGGCTAGGTACCAAGTAGCACGAAATGTGTTTATGAAATGACACCAGAGATTCCCAGCAGGGAGTGGTGGCTCCGATGGGAACCCTGAGTTTCTGGTCCTGTTTCTACATCACAGTAAGTCCCTAGAATGCCAGCATGTGGAGACATTTATGCCAAGATTTGTTTATTCAATAGCATAAAAAAGTGCCTCTTAGCAGCAGCAAAGTTTTCACAATTAATCACTAATATTAGGTCACAGTCTGAGACCTGAGGGGCCCTTGATAATCTCCTAGGACATCCTGGTGTGGGGCAGGGAAGACTCCTCAATAGCTGCTTTACTCTGCTAGGTACCGCGAGCCTGCTTCTGCAGAAACTCAGCATCCCAACCCACCCTTTGAAAACACAAATTCCTGATCCTCCTTCTCTGTCTCTCCTGAACTTGAACTTGCTCTTTCTACAACTCTTGGAATTCATCTCACCACTTAGCTTTCTCAGACCCTTCTTCCCCCCTCATCATGGCCCATGCCCCTTTTTCCTGCCTCATGGCCTTGGCTAATCCCTAGACCATGCATCTGCCTCTGCCCAAGACACCTTTATTGCTTGGGCAACACCATTCCCAGGATACTTTCTGAAAGATCATATGGCGCAGGTGTTAAGACCACGGCCTCTGGAGCCAGACCCCTTGGCTCCACCACTTACAACATGAGTTCCTTTGGACAGATCTCCTAGTTTCTCTGTACCTTACTGCCCTCATCTACATGGGAAGAGTAATGGAGTAATGGTTCCCACCCCATATGGAGAGACTAAGTGGTGTGCCAGGTCACAATGTGGTAAATGAGTTGCCCAACTCCAGAGGGCACAATTGACACAATGCATAGCTGCTCAAGGTGGTCTTGACTTTCAAGGAGTGAGCAATTAATACATGACCTTATTGCAATGAGGGGTTGCAGTCTCTAGAAGCCTTGTTTAAGAGAGCTGCAAAACTGCTGGGAGGCCCAGTGAGACTTCTTAAGGAGCTAACAAACCTGCTGTTAAATGTGAGGGATAAGAACACAGTGGTATCTTCAACAGGAATTCCAATAGTTATGCATTTCTCCAGCGACTGTATGTTTTAAGTCAGATAACAGTAACAAACTTCCAGTATTTGGAGTGTACGTTAAGTTCCTAAGGCTTTAACATACACTGTCTCTAAGTCCATCCAGGTTGCTGTGAAGTTCATGATTTTGTTCCTCTTTATGGCTGTGTAATATTCCATCAGTATATGTAACACAGTTTATAATACTGAGTGGTCTTTCACAGAAACAAAGAACTTAGTATCACATGTTCTCACTCATAAGCAGACTTTGAATAATTATCGTAATACTATAAGAGTGAGTGGATTCCCCGAGCCCGCGGGTTCGAGACCCGCCTGGGCAACTTGGCGAGACCTCATCTCTACAATAAATCAAAAAATTAGCCGGGCGTAGTAGTGCATGCCTGTAGTTCCAGCTACTTGGAAGGCTGAGGTGGAAGGATCGCTGGAGCCCAGCAGGTTGAGGTGCGGTGGCCGGGAGTGGCCACTGCACTCCAGTCTGGGCGACGGAGTGACTCCAACTCAAAAAAAAAATACTATAAGAAAAGGATTGGCAGTAGCAGGAAACTGCCGGGAGGGGGGCGGGGAAGCGGAATTGGCAGTAGTGAGAATCTGCCTGGGGAAGGGGCGGGGGGCACCTCATCAACAAGGGTACCTCATCAACAAGGGTACCTGCATAATGAACACATGTATACCTAACCCTGAATTGTACCCCACATCTTTAAAATTAAAAAATTAAAAGTTAAAAAAAGATACACTGTCTCATTTTGAGCCTCCCTACTCTCCAACAAATAAAGACAGACATTTTCTGTTTCGCAGGTGAGAAACAAAATCCGGAGAGGCTGGTGAATCTTGGCACAGTGGGTCGTTGGTGGGTCTGATACTGGAATTGGGGGCCAGTGGTGGACTCCTCTACATGGACTGGGGCTGAGTGAGGGATGCTTCGGAGAGGAGAAGGCCTGGTTGGGAGGCTTCCAGCAGAACGCTCTGGCTTCTGAGTCCTCACCCCCTATTTCCCTGGTCTTTATTGCTGAGATTGCATCAAGAATCTGTGTCTTCCAACCGCTTGAGGCAACTTATTGGATGAGCCCTCCCAGAAGGTTCCCTGAACTTTTACCACCTGTACTTTCAAAGGATAATGCCAGGAGCAACAACCCTGTTTATAATTGAGCCATATGGTCCACTCAACACTTCTCTGATATAATTCAGGAAGATTCCTTCTTTCTTTCTTTCCTTCCTTCCTTCCTTCCTTCCTTCCTTCTTTCTTTCTTTCTTTCCTTTCTTTCTTTCTTAGAAAGCAAGAGTTTCTTTAGACAGAAAAGCTTCCACAGCAGGAGGGTACCCAAAAGAGGGTTGCCCTGGATACTTACTTTCAAGACAATCTCATTTTTACTCTATGTTGTTAAAGTTTTTATAGAGACAGTCACCTATTGAGCTATCACAGTGGGGTGCAATTAGGCAAAGTACAGGCAGACACATAATTTAAAAATTATCAGAAGTGAGAAGGGCAATTGAAT
>CAUYQG010065798.1:0-10670 GCA_963574415.1 Tarsius wallacei | reverse complement strand
ACAAGTATCATAATACTATAAGAAAAGGATTGACAGTGGAGGGAAACTATGGGGGGGCAAGGAGGGGGAGGGAGGTGGGATTAACGGTAGTCAATATCTGTCTGGGGACGGGAGGGCACACCTCATCAACAAGGGTAACTGCACAATGCATATTTGTATACCTAACCCTTAACTGTACCCCACAATTTTAAAATAAAAAATATGTATTAAAAAAAAAAAGGACTGTAGGAAGTCCAAAGTAGATACAGGGAGACCAGTTGAATGTCTATTACAAAATGTGTACAAAAGTCAATCAAGGTGTTAAGCAAGAAAAAGAATTAAAATTCTAATGGAACCATTAAGTGTGAAGAAAGTAATACATGAAATAAAGAATAAATAGATGAAGTAAATAGCAGAATGGATACAATGGAAGAATGGGTCAAATTTGAAGATCAGTTTGAGAACTCTCCCAAAAGCAGCAGCAAAGAATAAAATTCTGACTCATTAAATCAAAACCAAAAACTCACTAAAGTGAGTTTTGACCAGCTTTGGGAGATAATAGAATAGAACAGAACAGAACAGAACAGAAAATATTGGGCAGGATAAAATACAACAGAGTAGAAAAATAACATTGCATGGCCCATAATAATACTAAAGTTAGTTTGTGAAAACTTTACTTCAGTTATGTTTATTTTTATATTTTTATGTGTGTGTTTATATACTGAGTTGCTATGTAAAATGAATCTCTTAGTGTGAGTCACAACTTTAAAAATATTTGAAAGCTATTTAAAAAAAGAGTCCATCAAGGGATTAATGGATAAATAAACTGTATAGTATGTACATACGATAGAATATTATTCAGCCATAGAAAGGAATGAAGTACTGATACATGCTGCAATGTAAATGAACCTCAAAAATATTATGGTAAGTGAGAAAGGACAGACACAAAAGGTCAAATATTGTATGACAGAAGGCAGATGAGTAGATTCTAGGGTTGAGGGAGAAGTAAAGGAGTAATTGCTTAATGACTGGGTGCTTTATTTGGTAGTGATAAAAATATTTCAGAAGATAGTGGTTATGGAACATTGTAAGTATACTTAATGTCACTGAATTATTCACTTTAGAGTGGTTAATTTTGTATTTTTCAAAAAACTAACTAAACAAACAAATACAAGAGATGAGCATGTCTTGGACCAGAGGGTTCGTGACAGAGGTGATGGCAATGGTATGACTCTGGACATGTTTTACAAGTAGAGTCAACAGCATTTCAGGACTAGATGTCAGTGTGAAAACTCAAGATGACTCTAAATTTGGGACTTGAGCAACTGTAAGTAGAAAGTTTTCATTTGCAGATATGGGGAAGACTGCAGGTGGAGCACGTTTAAGGTAAAAGATCAAGAGTTCAGTTTTGAATATGTTAAGTTTGAGGTGTCTAAGTTCAGGTTGTTATAACAAAATACCACAAAATGGGTATTTTATAAATAACAGAAATTTACCCTTCACAATTCTAGAGGCTGGGAATTCCAAGATCAAGGCACTGACAGGTTCAGGTTCAATGTTTTGTTAGGGCCCATTTCCTAATTCACAGATAGTAACTTCCTGCTGTTAAAGCGAGTGGATTGTCTGAGCCCACGGGTTCAAGACCAGCCTGAGCAACTTGGTAAGACCTCATCTCTACAATAAATATAAAATTAGCTGGGCATGGTAGCGCGCACCTGTAGTTCCGGCTACCTGGAAGGCTGAGGCAGTTCGACGCTGAGTGGCTGTGAGTTTGCCACTGCACTCCAGCCTAGGTGACATAATGCGACTCCAACTCAAAAACAAATAAACAAACAAAAAACAACAGAAAAAAAGAAAAGAAGCATATCCATGGTGTTATTATTTTTGTATCAAAGAGTCAGTGAATTTTTGGTGTTTTAAACATGTGTTGAATTTAAAGGAATAAATTTATTAAAGTAACACATCAGCTTTGTAATTCAGAGTTAAAATGTATAACCAGAATTTAAATGTATTTGTGATTTTAAATAGAAATCTTGGCTTTTATGTAATATTAGATTATTTTTTAAAACTAAAGTTTTTCACATTTGTAATTTTAATTTATTAAATTCATAAAAAATGATTAATTTTTTGAGATTTTTTCAGTCTTATCAAAGATGCAATTAAAAAGAAAAGATATATATGTCTATTAATGGAGTTTAAGTAATTTACAAATGTGTACACTTGCAAACAAACCCAAATGTTTATTAAAAGTTATTGTATATTTATAAACAAAATAGTAAATTTTGTAAAATAAGCCTAAAAACTTAAGTATGAATTAGATTTTTAAATTGGGTTCCAAATTTAGGTTTTTAAATGGAATTATATTTTAAATTTCCAAACTTAATAGAATAAATATCGTTCTTTAAAAGCAAGTTAACTCCTGAATAACTCTTCCATATACAACCTGCCCCCAGCAGCGTCAACAAACTCACATCCGATAGCTTTTTAAAGATGTTAAATGAAGACTAGATAAATTAAATATACTACCTAACATTTCAAATATTCCCTGGTAGTATTCAGACCTGAAAGGAGCTGTGGTTTAATTGTGAGTAATTTGGGGAGTTTTGGCATTCTATGGAATGTGTCAAGTTATTCTGAAGTACTTGGAGGCCCATCTTGTTAAGGTCCTTGATGTCTTTTATTGTTATTGTTATTGTTGAACTATTCAACACAACACATATGAAATTAAATCTGATGTACTTTGTATGATATAATATTTCCTGCCCACCAGGGGCAAAAGGACTTGCTCGATATGTCCCGATAAGTCACAGCAAGACTGTGGGTACAATCAGAGAGAAAGGCTACAGTGGGTACAATCAGAGAGAAAAAATAGAATTTACTACAACAGATTACTTTCATTTTTATCCAGTTCATTACCATATCTGGATAGAAACCACAGCAACAGCAGCAGTTTACACTATTAAGAAGAATTTGGGGAAACATAAAACTGTGCTGATTAAAATTTTTAAAAAATATTGTGTATAAGCAATACTGAGCTCTATTGGATTGTAGCTATTTCTAAGTTTATAACCAATTGTTAATATTACAAGTGGGGTTTCATTGCATTTATTCATTTAAGGGTTTATTTAATGGTTTGAGGCATCTGAAATTTTTGGTTGCTCCCACAAGTAGAATTAATTTAGGTTGATTTGATAACTGATTATTTATGAGGCTGGCTGGGGGTTGAATAAGGTAGAATAGTAATATTAAGGCAGAAAATCAGTGTAAGCAGCTGCGATTTCCAGTCATGCCTTCCATATTAGTTTAATTCACTGAGTAGTTCCTCCATTCCACTCTGAATTTTTAACACTTGGGTGCAGGTCACAGGGAAAAGTAATGGCAACTAAGAGTTACTTAAACACAGAAGGGTACAACATTAGATTTTGTAGAATTTAAGAGTATATAATCTGTCAAAAAATGTCAGTCTTATGTGTTGCTTCTTGTCCAACCCATTGGGCCTCATCATTAAACATTTCCTTAGTTTACTTCCAAATTTTAACTCTAAATATGTGTTTTTTCTCCTGTTAAAAAAAATACTTACCAATTTTAAAAATTTATTTTTGTATTAAATTGGGAAAATATAAGAATTTTTTTTTTAAAGCTCTTATAAATTTGCCACCCACAATGAACATTTTGGTATATTTCTTTCCAGGTTTCTCTGTGTATATATAAAGAGAGTATTAAAAGCAAATTTGGGAGCATATGTTTAATCTAGTTTGTTTTTTTGTAGCAAAAACATTTAACATGAGATCTACCCTCCTAAATTTTTAAGCATACTATACAGTGTTATTAACTGTAGTCATGATACTAAGGAGCAGATCTCTGGAGTTTATTCATCTTGTATAAGTGAAACTTTATACTCATTGAATAACAATTCCTCATTCCCCCATCCTCCAGCTCCTGACAACCACCATTCTACTCTGTTTCTATGAGTTTGACTATTCTTATGATTCTATGTCATACTCTTTCCTCCCCAGGAAACCTTATTTTGATAGACCCAAATCTGTAAACATTCTTGAAAAAGAGTTTTTAGCAGCTACGTAACATTCAATGTATAATTGCATTCTAATTTATTTAAACATCTATAGTTAAATACTTATATTTTTATCATTTTTATTACATAACTACTGAATTAATACCTTAAAACATGTATGTGTCAACAGAAAAGAAACTGACTTAGAAATATGTATTAAAATAAAATTTCTAAAGAGTTAAAACACTATTTTTTAGTTTTGAAAATCTGTCCTATTCCCTTTCTGTTTAGAGATACAACCTTTGATTGTATATTTTAAGTATTTAATAGGTATTCTTTGATTTTCTTCTTTTTTCATAATTGAATATACTGTCCATTAGTGTAATTCCATTGAGCTCAGTGATGCTTCCTTGTTTGTATGCCAAATTTTTATTTTTGTCTCAACTATGTCCATTTGAGAGTTTTATTTCTTATTACGTGTATCAGCATTTTCCTTTTTCCATTCTCCTTGTTATTTGGAAAATAGTGAGGATAAAATCCAATATTCAAATAATTACACAAACACTTCTCTTAACACAAATGCATCAGAACCAAAATTATAGCTGACATATTACCTGTATGTACCAGCAGCAGAAATCAACTCTAACTAGCCAACCCAAGCAATCATGACATCATAATTTATTGGATGCGAGTGTCAGAGGACCGAAAGGAAGTCAGATGGGAGGAGACAGCAGGCAGCTCCTGTCTCAAAGGAAACACCGAAGTCTTGCCCTGACATGCCATGATATGAATTAATATAATCTACTTCTGCTTCACCCACTCAAGGTTCAATTTTCTCAGGAGAAAGTGTTCAGTTGGTGAAGATGTCTTTGACATTACTAAAATCAAGAAGAATCTGGAGTAAGGGGCCTGTAGGGTCTTTTTGGTTTCTCTAGTAAGAAGCCAAGCACATGGAGTTACCTTCCCACGGAGTCCTCACGAGATGAAGGAGAACAAGTTGTCCGAGGGGGAATTGAGGTGCTCCTGAGAAAAAGGAAATGAATGGTAGAATGCAAGCTCCATGGAGGCAGGAGTCTTATCACTTTTGTTTACTGGAAAGAGAAGGGAGAAAGGGATGGGAGGGAGGAGGGAGGTGGGAGGAGGGAGGAGAGGAAGGGGGAGGGAGAGAGGAAAAAAGAAAAGGAAAGGGCAAAATCAAAGAAATGCAGGGAAAATTTTATTTTAATAAAATGGACAGTCAGGGTCGGGTGCGGTGGCTCAGCCTATAATCCCAGCACTTTGGGAGGCTGAGGCGAGAGGATTGCCTGAGCCTGGGGGTTCAAGACCTGACTGAGCAACTTGGTGAGACCTCGTCTCAACAATAAATTACAAAAAATTAGCCGGGCAATCCTTCCACCTCAGCCTTCCAAGTAGCGTTTACTTGGAAGGCTGAGGTGGAAGGATCGACCAAGTCGGGCAGTTCGAGACTGCTGTGGCTGTGAGCAGCTTGCCACTGCACTCCGGCCTGGGCAACAGAGTGAGACTCCAACTTGAAATAATAAAATTTTTTTTTAAAAATTTTAAATGGACATTCAAGCTAGGTGACAATACAATACAATAAGCAATGATTCTAAAATACTGTAATTAATTTTCTTGGGAGACATGCATATTGACTTTGAAGGCTATTTTCAAAGGGAAGCTCTAAAATGATCTTAAACAATGGCAGTAATGTAGGTGTAATGCAGAACTTCCCTATGGGGGCACTTTAAAGAACTTATTTGGATGTTTAAGTCCTGCTATGTAGACTTTTAAAAAATTCATTTGTGGTAATACATTGTATATTTTCTTTAAACTAGTTGGTTAAGGAAAGCAATATAAGGCAATAGAAATTTGAAACCAGTTTATACAACCATGTTTAAAATCCAGTAGCACCCATGTTCGTTGCAGCATTATTCACAATAGCCAAGATACGGAATCTACTAAGAGAAAAGTAGGAAGGACATCACTTTAAACATGATAAGCTTAACAAAATTTACAGATCAAATATAATTTCAGATGCCTAAATGATTAGTTACCATATATCCATTACTGACTATGTATAAAGCACTTTACATTAGATCATCTATAATACTCATAACCACCACCCTGCTAAATAGATAATGCTGTTCCATTTTTACAGGTAAGGAAATTGAGGGTCTAAAGGTTGAATTGCCCAAAGTCATGCAATCAAGCAAGACAAAGCCATGATTTCAATCCCGGTTTGTTCCGTGCCATACCTTGAATGCAATACTATACAAAAGCGAAAAAGCAAACGTGGTCACGTCCTCATGAATTTGAGCAAGGTAAATATCTATCACTTGCCTGCACCTCGAAAATGGTCATGCACAGGCCACTTAACATATTTTCTAAATTCAAACAAGCAACCAATGTTACCAAACCCCTCCTTTAATTTTTTCTTTTGAAACCAATTTATACAACCATGTTTAAAATCCAATAGCACCCATGTTCATTGCAGCATTATTCACAATAGCCAAGATATGGAATCAACCAAAGTATTCATCAATAGACAGATGGATAAAGAAAAAGAAATTCATATACACATTGGAAGACTATTCAACCCTATAAAAGAAGAAAGCACTGCTAGTTGAGACAACCCGGATGAAACTGAAGGCATATTATTCTAAGTAAAATAAGCCAGGCCCAGAAAGACAAACGACTGCATGTACTCACTTGTATGTAGAATCTACAAACGCTGAACTATAGAAGTAGAGAGTATAATGGTGGTTACTAGGGGATGGGGAGGGAGATGGGGGAGTCTAATCAAAGTTTCAGTTAGACAAAGTTTTAGTTAGAAGGAATAAGTTTTGGAGACCTATTGCTCAGCAGGGTGACTTTAATTAATAATAATGCAATGCATATTTCAAAATTGCTAGCAGAACAGATTTTGAATGTTCACACCACAATAGAATAAGCATGTGAAGTAATGGACATATTAATTAGTTAGATTTAATCATTTCATAATGTATACATATATTTAAAACATTACATTGTACCCCATAAATATTTAAAGTTATCCCATAAATATTTAAAATTACTTTTGTCAATTAAAATAAAAATCTAATCATGTATCCATACATAATAATGATTTTTTTAAACCAAAATTACTTGAACCATTACCAAATATATAGTGATAAACTTGCCATTAAATGAATGGAACTTTAGCATATGATTCACATTTGCAATAAATTTATACCTTATGGAGAAAAAAAAGTCTTGTTTTCCATAATGACCAAGGCATCAGCCTGTCAATATCCCTTGTAAGGACTCCTTGATACCAGAGCCTATCAGCATAAAAAAGTAATAAAAGAGAGCTCACAAAGACCTAAAAAGTGAATGGAAAGAACAACTACTTCATAATGAGAGTTTCCAGATCACAAAGTAGATAGAAGAAATCCAACTATAAATCTATATTCTGAATACAGCAGGGGAAATAGGATATGAGGTAATTTTTGCCTTACTTTTTGAGCAGCACAAATCTTATGAACGGAGGTGGAAGTTATTCAGTAACATTTATTGCAAGGTCTAGTTCAGTGCCTTCCACGGGTGGACAGTCAAAAAATCTTATTTGGAGACGATATTTATGCAATGATAATCAGTCCACTTCAGCACAGCAATTTTGGGGAAGAATATTGTCTGTACGAGGTTAAGCTTTGTGAAATAAAACAATAAAAAGAAGGGCAAAGGCCAGATGTGGAAAGTATTCAAAAGAGAAATTAAGGTTTATGCAAAATTTGCATAGACAGTGGCAATTACAGTCCAGAAAAGTAAATGCATTTTCAGAAAACCCTGAAACACATTTGGTAAATGCAGGGAATGCATCATGACTTTCTCCTCCCTTCCAAGTTTACTCACTGACACATATTTATTTACTCATTCCGAGGGTAAAGATGAGGATATAGGAGGACTTTGACCCTTGTTCAGGACAAGAAGCATCAATTACACACAACTGAGTCCTTTTACCATTGTTTCTTGAGGTCTATGTACACTACACTAAATTAACAAATCATAAGCACAAACTGACAATTTATAAGCACCCCTAGAGTTTTTGCCACATGAGAAATCAAACTGAGTAATTTCATACAATAATTTAATGTTTGGGGTCAACTATATCAAATGATCCAAAATAAATGATTGATTTTTGAGAATCCTTATTTTCCCAGCATGAGTTAAAATTTATTATCTCATTACAGCACACACACACACACACACACACACACACACACACACATCAGGCACCCTCAGTGGACACTCAGGTGCCAATGCATGAGCGGGGCTTATGCCTAGAAAAAAAATTCCCAACTGTGATGAGAGCTAACCTAGAAAAATGTGTAGTCTTTCCTTAAGAACAGTTTATTTTAATATAACTTTTATATGGCACTTTGAAATGGCAGAACTTTAAATTATTCTTTTTCTATTAAAAATACTCATTTGAGGAATAGCTTATGGAAAGGAATAAGATGGAGAGAAAGGAAAAGGTAGTGCAGCTATGACAACATCTCTGTAAAAGCAGTAGGTAGAATTCTTTCACAACATTCACCACAAGAATATTCAACATGCACGTTTAGAAGCTGTTAAAAATAGTATGATAAAGTTCAAGAAGCAGATAGCGTTGAATCCATCACCTTAACAGTCCAAATTTCCCATTTAATGTTTGTATGGGCAGTAAGAAGAAAGCTACACTGTCAACAGGACACTGTAAGAAACCCAAATGGAAAAGAGGGAATTTATTGCTAACTCCAGGTTACCAACCACTAAATCTTTTCTATGTTAAGGTCCAATTCTAGTTTTCTTCAAATTCTGTATATCCCCCTTCCTTTTTTGATTCATACACCCAGTTTGAAAGGCTATGGCTGGCATAACTCCATCCATGATTTCAGCAGTCACCTAAGAACAATAACTTTTACCTGATCTGTTCTCATAGAGAAAGTTGAAAAGAAGAAAAGCCAGGCTGGAAACCTCAGTCAGAGACATTTATCTCTCATAATTGGAGGCACTGCACAGACAGGTCAAGCAACAGAAGTACAGGAAGCAACCTGTCCCCAAAATCAGCAATTAGCCAAATGGACAGGAAGGATAAACTAACAACAAGAACTACTTCCTTTCTCTAGGGTGTCTGTGTCTATACATTAACTTCATCTGTGACTTGATTCTGTAGGGGAGAATGTTTTCACAATTCAAACAGACAAAGTTTATCGTAAATCTTTGCAAGCAGACAACTGAAGCCTTGGGAACAAGTCACTTTGAATACGTGGAGAGGATGAAACTATTGTTGCATTGAGACAAAGTTCAAATAAATTATGTATTTATTCTGTGGAAATATATTTTCCTCTACCCAAATACACACACATGCATGCATGCGCATTAGCAAATTCAGGATGTGTCCAACTTTGCTCATGAAGCCTGGCAAAAGTACATGCAAGCACATGCATACATTCATGCGTGTGCATGTACATGAAAGAGACAGAAACGAGTCTTTAATCAAACCTGCAAAAAGAGAACCCCAAATAGATTAACAATATTTTTTCATTCTTTGCAATGTTCAAGGACCCAGTAATTACTATATAAGAACATACTCCATTAAGGAAAAAAAAGTTTTATATTAGAACTGGAGGAAAAAAAAAATCTTTCAGAATAAGGTTGTATGTGAGTCTAGTTGAATTAGAGATGATCAAATAAGGAGCATAAATCAAGCAGTGGTCAAATTAAGGAAGGTCAGCCAAGACAAGGTACAGACAGGTATCTATTCAATTTTTCAACAAGAACTTATTAAATATCCAGTCTTAATCCATTCAACATTCATAAATATTTACTGAACACCCACAATATTCCAAGTTCAAACTTTGCTTTCATTGAGTTCACAGATAACCTTTTTCAGGTGGCTAAAGGTGACATAGCTGGGAGTCAGGCAACAGGAATCAGAAAGTCAGGCTAGAGAGAACAAAGAGAAGAGTCAGACACTGGGCAGAGTCATGAAGCCAGTGAGAGAACCTGGGCCCTCCAGCCCCTGAACCTACCTCGCTTTGCAGAGAGGTACTCAGTCTAAATTCATAAAAGCTCTCATATTATAGATGAGGAAACTGAGGCTGGGCAAAATCATGTAGGCTTGCTTATGCCTCCACCATTCTTGACATTACCCTATCATCCCATCACCTCTCCCATCTTTGTAAGTTTCTACTGAAACCCCTTTTCTTTGTATAAAAATACTTCCAGAAACACTTCTTCCAATCGTTGTCTTTTCTTCGCTCTCACTCTTCATCCCAGTCATCTGGAAGGAGTCAAATCCTTGCATGTAACATGCACTCTCATGTTTACATGTTTCCACCCATATCTCTGTTTGATGAGCTCTCACATATGCTAGACATTTGCCAAGTGCTCGATGTGAATGCTCATACACACCCATGAAGAGGCTATGATGATGATGATTATTTTTACACACAAGGAATCTGAGGCTTAAAGAGTTAAGTAGCCGGGCTCGGTGGCTCAGCCTGTAATCCCGCGCCTTTGGGAGGCTGAGGTGAGTGGATTGCCTGAGCCCGCGGGTTCGAGACCTGCCTGGGCAACTTGGCGAGACCTCATCTCTACAATAAATCAAAAATCAGCCGGGCGTGGTAGCGCGCGCCAGTAGTTCCATCTACTCGGA
>CAUYQG010065795.1:0-21947 GCA_963574415.1 Tarsius wallacei | reverse complement strand
AGTGGAATGGAAAAGACCAAGGGTGGAAATTAGCATCAGAAAATGTGACAGAAAAAATGTAAAGGGAGGCAAACAAAGCTTCCTCATGGGTATAAATATCTTGCATCTTTTTTTTTTCAGTTTGATGAGGTCCCACTTGTCTATCAATATCTTGCATCTTTACTGCATTATTTCATCTCTGTTGATATTGATTCAACAGATATTTTGTCAGAGCCTTCTATGAGCCAAGCACTGACCTGAGCGTTGGAGATGCCCCTGACCTCATGGCACTCACCTTCTAGAGGTAAGCAACAAATGAGCACATAAATAACACCCAATAGCAAAAAATGCAAACAAAAATGGCAGGACAGAGTGACTGGCCACAGAGGGTCCTCAAGAAAGGTCTCTCTGAGGAGGTAATATTTGGGTTGAGACCTGTAAGGTCAGAAAGGGCCAGCTATGCAAAGTCTAGAGGGAAAGTGTTCCAGATAGACGGAAATCTGGGCAAAGGACCCAAGTTGGGAAGAAATGTGGTCAGCTGGAAGAGCTGAAAGAAAGCCAGCATGACTGGAGCTTGGTGGATAAGGAGACATAGAGAACAAACTAAGGTTGGAGGGGGGCGTAGGGACCAGATCTTAAAAGACTGTGAATGATATTAAGTTTGGGTTTTATTTTAACATTGATAGGAAGCAGCTAGAGGTTTTTCAACAGAGGAGTTATTTGTTTAAATTTCGTTCTTTCAGGGATGGCAGAAAAATATACTTGATTTATGGATTAAAAAGATCATTTTGAGTGTCCCAAAGAGAATGAATGATAAGAGAAGAAGCAGGGCAGGTAGACCATTTAAAAAACCATTGCAGTTCTAGTGAGAGGTGACAAGGACTTAGCCAGGATGGCAATGCTACAGAGGAGAGATGAGGATGGACTCAGACAGGACTTGGAGGTAGAGTCAAGACTTGTTAACAAATTCATACAGGTGTGTGTGAAGCGCTGGAGCAAATACAGAAGAAAAGAATGACCTGCAAAACGGCTATGAGTATCTCATATCACTGAATTTCAAACTAAGCAACCTAAAGGCTTCGGCCAGGTCTTGGGATTCCTATGGGACAGTAATGCTTGGTGACCTGCTTCCAGACTGCAGGGATAAAATGGTCCTGCAACTGATTTAACTTGGGAAGTGGTTCAACTGCTAGGAGAGCTGTAAATTGTGGCTAGGGTTTTTAAAAAATGGATTGTAATAAAATATTTTAATGTGCAACTTTAATCATTTTTAAGTGGCATTAAGATCAGCGGCACTACATGTTCTCACTCATAAGTGGGTCCTGAACATTTATCACAATACTGTAAGAGAGGGATTGGCGGTAGAAGGACACTGCTGGGGGGGCGGGCAGCGTCACATAACATCACTAAGGGTACTGAAGTGAGGACCGGTGGGAGGCCCAAACTTCATCTGCACATAGATCACTTATGTACCTAATCCTGTCTTGTATCCCACATCTTTAAAATAAAATAAAGGAAGAAAACAAAAACCCGCTCCAAGAAATAAAAAATCTCAAAAAAAAGATCGGTGGCTCTAAGTTCATTTACATTGTAATGCAACTATCACCATCACCCACGTCCAGAACTTTTTCATGTTCCCCAACTGAAACTCTGTACTCATTAATCACTGCCTCCCTGTTGCCCCTCCCCCAGCCCCTGGCCATCACTATTCTACTTTCTGTCTCTATTAATTTGACGACTCTTGGTACTTCGTATAAGTGGAATCATATACTATTTGTCCTTTTGTATCTGGATGGCTATCGCCTTTTAAAAACAAGGTTCAACCAACTCATACTAACACCATCATTTTCTTTAGACCTAGCCACGGTCTCCAGGGAATGATCTGGTAGTAAATTCATTTCTTACCATTTCTCACTGCCCTGTCCCACAGAGGGGGTGGCCAGCCCACCAACCAAAGCCCTCTCCCTTCTTCTCCTCTGCCTGTAACATGTGGTCTAGCTACCGGGCACTAAGCTTTAGCATACCATGTACTGAATGTTTAAAATCAAATATATTCAAAATCATATTCACATTATAAAATTTAAAAATCTCTGAAAGGCAAAATTTGTCTTTCTCATTTGACTAATGGCCAGGAAATTATCCATTCTTCCAGTACGCCGCGAGAGATTTCTATTGCAAAGCACATTTTAAGGCTTTGAAAATACTCTCAATGACAATTTTGTGTACCCAGCCAATCGATGCATGAAGGTATGATATTAGTCTAAGAACTAATATTCTAGCTCCAGAGGTGGGTGAAAGAGCAGGCTTTTTAAAAAAATTATTTATTTATTTTTAATTTTTTTTTTAGTTTAATTTTTAAATCTGGGGTACAATTCAGGGCCAGGTATACAAATGGTCATTATGCAGGTACCCTTGTTGATGAAGTGTGCCCCCTGTCCAGCAGTTTCCCACTACTGACAATGCCTTGTTTATAGTATTATGATAATTGCTCAAGGTCTGCTTATGAGTGAGAACATGTGGTACTCAGTTCCTTGTTTCTGTGATAGATCACTCAGTATTATAGCCTCTAAATCCATCCAAGTTGCTGCAAAGTTCATAATTTTGTCCTTTATGGCTACATAATATTCCATCATGTATATGTACCACTTTTTTTAATCCGGTCCTCTTTTGATGGGCAGTACGGTTGGTTCTGTTTTTGCTATTGTGAATAATGCAAGCAGACTTTCTTAACTGCTTCTAAATGTAAAGGTTTTTGCAAAGATTACAAGATATGGGTTTAGTACACAATTTTTTGTTAAGTTGTAAACTGTAGGGTTGTGCCTTTAACATTTATTTTCTTTTTAAATTTTTTTTTAATTTTAAAGATGTGGGGTACAACATACATGTTTTAATTTAATGCTGCCTCTATCTTCTTTGGAATATGTGGGAAAGAAAGGTTAGGCTGTCTAAGGGAGTTCCTCACCATGCAGGCAAAGTACAGCACACATGGAGAGTGAAGAGGGGGATGTTAACAATCAAAGTCAATGCACAGAGAGTTCTTAATATGTGCCAGGTACTTTTCTATTCTACACACATATATACAACTATCTTTGCATCAATGCTATGAGGTAAATACTATTAGTATCTCCACCTTGCAGAGAAAGAAACAGAGGCATAGAGAGGTTAAGGGATCGTCTCATGGTCAAACAGTTATTTAGGGATAAACCCAGAATCTGAACCCAGATAGTCTCCATTAGTGAGAAGATCCCCAAGAAAACGGGACCCTGTTTTTGAGGAACCGAGTGGTAGTAATGCATCAATGTTGACTTTTTAATTTTGATATTACTGATTAAGCATCCTGGTTTCTAAAATCAAAAGTTTGAAATGATCTAAAATCAGAAATATTTTGTCTGCCAACATGATGCTCAAAGGAAATGCTCATTGAAACACTTTCAGATTCAGATTTTTGGGTTTGAGATGCTTAACCTGTATAGTACAAATCTCCCCAAAATCTGAAAATCAAAATACTTCCCGTCTTAAGTACTGCGAATAAGAGATTCTCAACCTGTATACTGCAGTTATGCAGGAGACTGTCCTTGGAAACACACACGGAAGCATCCAGGGACAATGATGCATCATGTCCACAACCTAATCTCAAATAATTCATGGGGAAAATGCCATGTGTACTGTGCTTCTAATGTTTCTGTGATTTATAATTATTTCAAAATTTAAAAATTTAAAAATAAAACAGTAGGCACACTCCTTGCAAAAGGAAAACCCCCAAAAGTTTACATTTTTGTACACAGAGAGAAATGAACAATGTATCCTAAAATCAGAATCAAACTTCTATTACTCTGAGTAGTTTCTACTCACATATTTTGTTTTTGAGCTGAGAATGAGTGAGCATATATGAAATGAAAAGCAAAACCAAATACCAACAATAGCTATCTTACTGGTTGGAGATTGAGGCAGTCCATAAAGCTGCTCTTCATAAGAGCTGTTCCCTTAATCTTGCCAACCTGTTTGCCAACAAGGCAGGCAAAGCATTAATATTAAGCTTAAAGAATGTTCATACCTATCATCCTGTTCCCATTAGAGAGAAATAAACCAAACACATCTGTAACTATGAAATGTTATTTAAATATACGTGACATTTTGAAAAAAATAAATGCAGTTATTTCATCATTGTCCTAATGATAATTTTAGGGATCATATGAGAAAACAATTCTGTACAAAAGAAAACTGTGCCCTGCCAACCAGAGGTCCAACCTCATGTTATGATTATTTAACTATGTGGGCTTTTGCAGCTTCTTCAGATCCATGAGTTCATTCTTTTATCATGATTATTATTCCATATTTAAAAATTATAGTTGCATATAATTATGGGGTACAAAGTGATATTATGATTTCTGAGTACAGTATGGAAAAGTTAAAACAAACTAATTCACATATCCATCACTATAAATAATTGACTTTTTTGTGATGAGAATATTTGAAATTTACCTTATCAGTGATTTTGAAATGTGTAGTATGGATATCCTTTTTACCATTGTAAAGCTGATTCAGGCTCCTCCCAAAGGGTTCAAGAGTGGGGCCTCCCCATGGGACTGTCTAATTTCAAAACACTAGCAAACCAATGAACTCTGGAAACATATTTTCATTTCATTTTCTTTTACAGATGTAAAAGACACCTTAAGGGGCAAGAGTAGGAAAGGAATAAGCATTTTCTTATATGCCAAGCACTGCACTAGGCACTCTAAATATTATCTCCTTTAAACTGCATAACAATACTACAAAATAGGTCCCTGTTTTATAAAGTCTTATGTCCTTATTTTCAGTCCATAGCCAATAAATTGCTGAGTCAGGATCTAGCTCAGAGTATCAAACACCAAAGTCTGTGCTCTCTCCTTCATGTATTCAACAACTTACTTATTTAACAAAATTTACCAAGTGTCTACTATATGCCAGATCCTGGGAATTCAGCAATGCACAACACATAACCTCTGCTTCAAGGAGAATAGAGCCTAGTAAAGAGATGGCAAAGTCAACAACAATTTCAATATAGTATGACCGATATCAAATCAATAATTCCCTCCTTCAGTGGACCAAAAACTCTATAAGGGCAAGAACCAGAGCCTGCCACAAAGCAGATCCTCAATAAATATCTGCTAAGTGAATCAACATGTGAATGATATGCTGTAATAAGGCACCAATGCTTCTGTGTGCTCTGGCACTTAGCATAGTACACCGCAGAGAGAAGAGGCTCAAAGCAGTTATTTAAACATCGATTATTGCATGTAAATGCATAAAATAAATACCCACAGACAGAAACAGGGATTCTCTTCTGAAATAAGATACTTATCAAACTATACCACAATTATTCTTATCAAAAAAATCATCTCATAGCTACCACTCACTAAACTGAGGTTTCCTTACAAGGAGACGTAAAGAACATGGATCCTGTGCATATTATTCTTGGCTTCTTCCGGAAAATAAAAATAAGAAATTGTGTGTGTATATGATATAAAAGTTTCATTATCTGAACATTAATTGATAGCAGTAATGGGGAGGCAGATTTCAGCTTGATATAAAAAGAAACTTTCTAAAAAGCTGCACTATCCTAACAAAGCTGTAAACTTTCCATCACCAGACAAGTTCAATCATGGGGGGGGGAAACAGGTGTTTAATGGAGATTAAATCATCAGACAGAAAACTGGAATCAATGACCTTTAGGATTCGTCCTAGCCTCAGGCTTCCGAGTCTATGTTTCAGGCACTTTCAGGAGGCTTCTCCAAGTATCAGCACTCACTCCCACAGCAGCAACTCTTGTCTGATAACCATCAGCAAATTAGTAGACTGTGCTTGGGCTAATGCTTCCGCTGCAGCCCTGATGGTTTATTTATTATGATTATGACTGCTATACTCATTAGAGGCCACAGTGCTTCAAAATTAGTCTTGTTGAGCCTGACAAAGTGATGCTGTGCATATGCTTACTCACAGAGAACAGGGGTTTATAAATCATCTCACACCCACCTCCCCTTTTGACAGAGGAGTAGGGAGGCCTACACAGCATGCCCATGGCAGAACCTGGACCAGAACCCATGGCTAGTTCCAGTACTTGCTCTGCTCTACCAGGCTGTCTGCCCTTTGGGGTCCTGTCCTTCTTCCCAGGCTGACATTGGCTGATTGGGAACTAGGGATAAAAACAGCAACAGACTGTGACCAAGAGTTGCAAATACCATACAACCAGTGAAGCATGTTTCAAATCCACAGTTGTTATGGCCACTTAGCATAACACATGCAGGGCAGTATACAACATACCCATATTCAGATATCAATCCTTGCCTCTACCTGTTCAATTTACAAACTCTAGTCTTTCATCTCCAGACTGGTTTATCCCATTGCGGACTGCCAAAGTTTAGCTTTCCCACTCCTGTCCAGACAGTTTGAAAACTGACCTACAGAGCTGGGTGTAAAAACCAAATCAAATCATTAGGTTGATAAAGTTTATTCCTAGATCAAGAAGTCCTGATTAGTTCTGACTGGCCTACCTAACCCAATTTCAAAGAGCTGAGAAGACCTTAAAGTTTATTTGTTCTAACATCTTCATTTTCCTAATTAGGAAACAGAGGATAAGGAACATGAAATAATTGAGATACAATCAGCAGCAGAGCTGAGGCTGACAGACCTTGTCCCCTAGGTTTCAGTTTTTTGTTCCAAGTATCCCAATGCTTTCCTCCTCCTAGTCTCAATCAGCATCTTTATTTTATAAGAATGCCTGAGACACAATGCTTGAAACTGACTTCCTGATGGCATCATATAGTAACTGGTACCCTTTCATACCATCTTCAGCTCCATCTGTTAATCTGCATATCAACTTGCTCGCAGTCAAGGATACAAAGCTACGCTGGAAAACAGTTAAAAGTGAAAGTGAACTCAGGCTAGTATGATCCCAGTTGGCAGTAAAACCATGTTTGGTGAAATACCAAAGTCTAATGGGAAAGTACAAAATGAGGACAAACTCCCAGGAGTAATCATAGAGGAAACAGCACTGGACTTTTACATGACATGCTCTCCATGGATCAAACAAGTGTGTTGCCATAAGATTATCAGGAAGGAGATTTGGGGAAAAAAATCACCCCGAAGCCTGAAGATCTGGACATTTCACATTGTTGGAGAAAGAAAAGGTGAGAAGGCGGCAGTGCCAGACATCAATGACTCAGGATTGAAAAGATTTCTCGAATGACAGTAGGAACCATGTCACACTGGATATAAAATTAGAATTTCAAGGCTGGGGGTCTGGCTCTACCACTAGCAGAATTTAACCTCTGGTAAAAATAACAATAATAATAATAATCCCTCCGTGATTTAGTTTTCCTAACTGTGGCATGAACATAATGATACCAAAAGCAAAAAAAGGAACAAGTATTGTGAGATGTCAGATACTACAACAGATGCTTAGGATACAACATGAACAAGAAAGCTAAATTCTTTGTGAATATTCTGAAAACAAGTTCTTTATCAGATATATGATTTGCAAATATTTTCTCTATGGTCCATCTTTTCATTTTCTTAAGGTGTCTTTTAAAGCACAAAAAGTTTTTGTTTGTTTGTTTGTTTGAGTCAGAGTCTCACTATGTCACCCATTGGCATGCTCAAGGCGGACCCCAGCATTGACCTGCTGGACTCAGGTGATCCTTCTTTCCAAGTAGCCAGAACTACAAGCACACGCTACCATACCCACCTGATTTTTTGATATATTGTAGAAATGAGGTCTCACCAAGTTGTCCAGGCTGGTCTCAAACCCCTGGGCTCAGGCAATCTGCTCGCCTCAGACTCCTAAAGTGCTCGGATTACAGGCTTGAGCCACCGCGCCCGGCCCACAAAAGTTTTGAATTTTGAAAAATACAATTGATCTATTTTTTCTATTGTGGATCATGTTTTTGGAGTCACATGTAAGACATCACTGTCAAGATCATCTAAAATCTTGAAAATTTTCTCCTGCGTTTTCCTCTAAAAGTTTCCTAGTTTAGCTCTTACATGTACATATTTGATCCATTTTGAGTTAATTTTTGTGCATGGGCTGAGGTAAGGGTCTAAGTTCATCTTGCTTTTTATCTCTTATGTAAAAATGTCTATTGGACACAATTTGCCAATATGGAGGTCACTGGCAACTCTGACAAGGGCAGTTTCATTGAGTGGTGGAAATGGAAGCAACTAGAGTCAAGTGAAGGGTGAAAGGAAAGGAGAGGAAATAGAAATACTGGGTTTAGGCAGTGCTGATGATGAGGAGTTTGGTCCTGAAGGTGAAGAGGAAGCATAATAGCTGAAGAAAGATGAGGCAAACAAAGTTCTTTGTTCATTTGAAGGAAGATCTTCCATTGTACCAAGTGATAGGAATAGAAGATTTAACAGAAGATGAATGCAGATGACAGTGACCTAGAGGAAAAATTTTTAATGGAGTATGAAGCAAAGTCATCAGCTGAGATAAAAGTGGTTAAAAGTTACATGACTGTTGTTTTGGCATGTTTGTTTGCTTGTTTTGAGGGGAGACCTGACTTCCTTTGGGGACTTACCTCTCACCTAGTATGTCTAGTTCTAGTAGCAAAATTTAACCTTATCCCTGCCCCGCTAGGAGCATGGAAAAGACAGTCAGGCTGAGCCAATGAATTCTATCAGGATTAAATATTGAGCAAGGAAGAAAAAAAATAATTGAGGCTGATTCACCCCAGATGTTTCACCTTAACATGACCATAATACCATTTTGCTGACATGGCTATAATAAAGTCTATTAAAGAAGTAATTCTAAATATAAATTTATAAGTCATTATCCATTAAAATAATAATAATATTTCAGTAGAACTTTAAGCGTAGAAAGCACTGCAACAAACATTTCTTAACAAACTGTAAGCAAAGTAGGCTCATATATTATACCCATTTGACTGCTAATGGTACCTAACAGGGCCTGGCCTATAGCACTTAGTATGGGCTTAATAAATATATGAATGAGTGAATGATTAAATGATTTCACTACAATTACATAGCTAATGTGATCAACTTGAATTCAGATTGCCTCACTAAAAATTTAGAGACTTTCAAATGACTTATGTAATTACAAATCAAAATAGGTGTTTTTCAAAAGATTATGCCCGTAATTTCTGAACTAGGACAGATGTTTTTTAAAAATCTTAAGGAAAATACGGTGGCTTTGGGACTAAAATATGGGGGATGCTAATTGTTGAAATAGGACTATGAGTGAAGTTTCCCTCATCTTAGTGAAATTAAAGCATCTACTGATAAAGTAGGCAGAACTTTGTGAAAAAAAAAATAATGTGGTATCCAGCAGCTCGAGATGGTCTCAGATCAAGCAAGGAAGCACACTAGAGATGGTTGTTCTGTGGATATTCCTTCCTTCTAAGCACACACCTGTACTTAGGTACAGGGTGAAAAACCTATTTAAAAAACCTATAACGAACACTTCCAGATTCTGTTTTCAGCTGATAACTGATTAAGTTCTACCAGTGAGAGACACTGTCACAAGAACTAAAGGCAAAAAGCAGAGAAAGCCATTCTTCCTCTGGGAGTAGTTGGGGACAGGCCTGTGGACATCAGCAGATGGCAGATTTGGGTTTTGCTAGCTGCTTCAGGAGTAGGGGCCTCCTGAGACCCCACTTTGATGCTGCAGGCAGCTAGGATCAGCAGCAGCAGCTTCCAGCAACCTTTATAACCTTCACACCACATGCCCCTCTAACGATCATGTGTGCCCTGTTCCCTGTGTTTAAAACTCTTGCTACCCAAAATGTCTTGAATGGCTTCTGTTTCCCTGACTAAACTCCAGGGCAACAGACAAAAGGTGGAAGAGCTGTTGGGGCAAAAGGCAGAAAGGGGAGTGGGTTAGGACAGAGATATGTGTGCCAGGCAACCTGAAGCATCTGGGAAAGGCAGAGGTTGGAGAAAGTATGTATGGACCAGAGTAAGAATAGCAGAAACATTCATTTATTTAATATTTAGAGCGCCAACTATGTTTCAGGCATTGTAGTAGATGATGGGAAAATAAAAGTGAATGAAGCAGAGTGCAGTTCTCCAGGATTCAGTCTAGTGGAGGAAAAGTAAGTGATGCAATGAATTAAACAAAGTGACAAATGGCAAATAAGAGATAAGCATGGGATGCTGTGGGAGTTCCTGAGAAAGGTATTTACATTACACCGGTGGGAGAGACAAGCAAGAAGTGCTTGCCAGAGGAGGTAATGCTCTAGCTGGGCTTTGAAGCATGAATAGAAGTTGGCCAGCCTGGAGTGGGAGGTACTTCCCATGCAACATGCCTTTCCATACTATTTTCGGCTCCTCCCACTGGAGGCCAACTACAATGATCCCTACAAAACACCTCTGGGTTGGTTACCTATAGGAAGGGGAGCTAACTCCTGAGCCAGAGGAGATGGTGATACATGTTTTTTTGTTTTTGTTTTTTTTCTGTCAAGCAGCACTTGCAGCAAAACCTAAGACAATTATTAACACTTCCAGAGGACAACCAAAAGCAGCAAGACAAAGAGGAGAGAAATTTACATCCTTAATGAAACCACCAATAGGGTGAGCCCTGCTGATCTTTCTGCACAGTTGCCCTTGACAACCATACTACTGACTATCTCCAAATAGAGAACAAGGAAATATAACTTTTTTCATTCCCTTTTCAGGAAAAACTATATAGAGACATGGACCTCAGCATCTGCTTATAAAGTAACCTGGTTCCAAGATACCCAGAACTTCAGGAATTGAAAGAAATTAGGATAGGCCTCAAATGGTTGGGTTCTGGGAGCTGGGTAATTAAACAAGTCAATACTTAGCAAAGAAATGCCACCAGATCACAAGAATTTAACACAAAGCAAACATAAGGCAATTATGAACACAATCTTAAAAACTGAATACTGTGTTCTTTGCAAGTATATATTTATAATTAGTCATCTTATTAAAAACTCATTCCACCCTACAGCAATTTCACTTGTGAATATAACATCACAATGAGTGATTATTCATGACATGTGTTTGATGAATCTGTTCATTATGATTTGAAAAATTGCTATTACATGAGTCCTTCAATGGTATAGTTCCACTCTTGGAATAGTTGAACATTTGGCTCTGCCACTATTAGTAACCCAAAGCCAATCACTTTGAAAAGTATGTTTAACTGGAGTAAGGTACATAGGCTTTCCTCCTTTCTGTACTGAAACAAAATACTTTTTACTACAATTGGGATTCCAAAAACAATAGCCATTATATCTAAAAATGTAACTCTCCTTGGGCTTCTCATTCACCTACATGACTGAGCTAATCTAAGTGAATATGGTATTTTCCTTTTTGTAACTTTCTATCAAATTCTCTTTATTGAAATCCAGGAGAAGAAAGAGAAAGAGCAACAATTTGTCATTGGGAAAATAACCCACATCACAATACAGCATAGACAGGTGTAGGGAAAAGGGACCGGAGGGACATGGATGAAGACAAAATTCTGTAAGGCTATGTCATGGTGTTAGACTGAGGCAATGTGACACAGATGTTCTTGCCAGGACTATACAGAGCATACCATATGAGGCTGATCAGCACAGCAGAGGCAGCAAGGAAAAATCAAGAGACTGCAAGGCAGAGAGCTAATACGAAAAAAGCACTGGGCCTTTCATAAACCATAATGCTGACTGATATTTGCTTGTTTTTCATAGTTATAATACAAAGCCAGGTCAGTGGGCCAGGCCTATAGCAAGTGTATTAGTGGCCCACTGCTCAGACAATGTTCTGAATAGAAGTCACTACATACAGCTGACTAATGATATTGCCTGGTCTTCAGGGACATGCACAGGTTTGAACATAAAGGGACCTTCAAAGTTCTCTAGTTGAGTGTTTCTCAACCTGCTCACTCAAGCTGTCAGCAGTTCACATCTGTGTTATAAAAATTAAATCCCTCTTCCATTGAATGTTACCAAAAATTATATAGGCATCAAAGGAAAAAAAAGATCTTATTTCAAGAAATAGAAAGTATACAGTAAATAGTCTCCAACATTTTAAATTTCATGTTTCAAAGAATATTAAAATTTACCACATTTAATAGACACACCAAAAAGTAGCACATGCATATTATATCCCAAACTTTGTTCTTCTGTACATAAATCCATTCAAGAGAACAAAAAAGTTAATTTTTTTGTATTTACTGAGCCTCTACCATGAGCCAGATGCTGTCAGGTACAGGTATGGACAGGCCCGGCTTGCAAGAGTTGACAGCTTAGGTGCGGGGGGCAGCTGATGCATTCTGGGAGTATGTCTTCAAGAACAAAGGAGCCTCTATAGACCTGAGAGCCCAATGAGAATAACAAGTGCTCCAGTCCTCCACAGTGACTAGCAGATGGAGAAATGTCCTTGGTTAGTTACAAAATCTTAAGCCAGAAAAGACCTGTGGCTGCAGAGTTGACAACAGTGGGAACATGTTGAAGCATAAGCAGTAAACACCAAACCAGGGGGTTTTCTTGTAGAACAGTTCCTTTCTCATTAATCGTTAGCACTCACTCTATACCAAGAAACTAGCCCATTTTGAAACTCCCACAGTTTTATGTTAAGAGCCAGTGGCCATATGTTTTTACTTCATGTTGTGCTTTCTACTGGTCTTTCAATAGTTTAACTAGAGACTTCTAGCCTGCTTAGGATCTATTAGCACTTCAAAGATAATTTGTACTTTTTCAGTCACTTATACGAGTAAACACACAAAAAAATAACAGCTAGGAGAGCTAAAACAGATTTGTTTTTTTCATAGCAGGGTATATAAAATGATATTACAAATTATGTCTGAAATTATTCTACAAGATTCCTTAAAGAAGGGCACACCTTTGTGTTAATAATAACCCCTATTCACAAAATACAAAAGTTTAATAATACACCATTTATCTACAGGTAGAATTTCCCACAAAGTCATTATCCAGACCACACTCATAAGCAGGTAAGAATAAAAAAGCGGAAAGGAAGGCAGAAAGTATTTCGGCTACCACAAGCCCATGTGTTGTATGCTCCAAGAAACTTGAACCAAGCCACAAAGTTGTTCATAAAATATGGCCACAGATTTGAAGTAAGAATACACCCACAGCAGTTACACTTGGCAGATTATCACTTAGGTATGATGCAGAACTACAGAAGTCAGAAAGACTAGGAAAAGACACTAGTACAGGTTCAATTTATTTAGGGACAAGCAGTCCCTGATAGCCTATTAAGACTTCAACTGTTTTGTTTCATTGCAAAAATCACTGGTGTTCATATGCATGATCTTAAAGTCGCTGATAATTAATCATGGGTATGGAGAATACCAACAGCAGAGCTTCTTAAATGGGCTTCTGCCAGCTAACAAACACCTCTGCCTAAGGTCATACAGTATTAGACACTAGAAAAGTGTTTCTTAAATATTTTTTCCCGTGACCCACATTTAACAATATATATTTATATATCAATCCATATTCATAAATATGTGGGAGGTTTGATAACTAGTCTCCAAGATGGCCTTCAACGATCCTCCCTCCTGGCATTTATACTCCTTTATATTCCCCTCACAGTGTACCAGGATCAGTATGGGTGACTAAGAGAATCATAGCAGAAGTCATGGCATCTCACTTTCGAGATTAGGTTATAAAAGATGCTACAGCTTCTGTCTTAGAGTTGTTCTCTTTTCTCTGTCTTAGATCATGTGCATTGGTAGAAACCAGCAAAGATCTCGTGAGTGGTCCTAAGGAAAGACACATGTAGTAAAGAGCTGAGGCTTTCTGCCAACAGCCACAAGGGTAGTGGATTCGCCAGAGACAATTGCAGCCCTGGCCAACAGCTTAGCTTCAACTTGAATCAAACTATCCAGCTAAGCAGCTCACAGATTTCTAGCCTCCCCAAAATGCAAATGTTTATTTTAGATGGCGTTCGGAGCAATTTGTTACATAAGAATAGATAACTCATGCAGGTATATAACTGAAACAAAAAATTTCAAAAAACCTTACTTACCTTTAAACTGAGCAATCAATACTGATATTTTATATGCTACCCCATTTTTCAAATGCTGTCTGAAACCCATTAAAATGATTAAGACTTACAATATGTTATAATCTGAGTGATCCAACAGACATTAGTAAGATACCAAATAACTGGAATACCATATATAAATGCATATACATATTTATACATACATATGTACAGAGAGAGAAAGAGCACTTCACTGCTAACAAGCCATACCCATATCTATTATCTCAATTGATTCTCACAATAACTCTGCTAGTAAGACAAGGATTAAAATCACTACTTTCTAGATGAGTTTAAAACGGTACTAGAGAAAATCTATTTAATGTGGCTAAAGTTAAAAAACTAAGACCAACAGAACTGAGCCCAACACTCAGGCCTTCTGACTATTGGGGCCCTTTTCACTAAGCCACCTTTGCTATGTTTTCCCTGATGTAATCTATTGTATAAATTTTGCAATATATATTTACATAAATAGTATTTATATAAAATATATATTAGGCTGGGCATGGTGGCTCAGCCTGTAAACCCAGCACTTTGGGATGCCAAAGTGAGAAGATTGCCTAAGCCCAGGAGTTCATGACCAGCCTAGGCAACTTGGTGAGACCTTGTCTCTACAATAAATCACAAAAACTAGCCGGGCATGGTGGTGTGTATCTGTAGTTCCAGCTACTTGGAAGGCTGAGATGCAGGGACCACCTAAGCCCAGCAGGTCGAGGCTGCGGTGACTGTGAGTGTGCCACTGCATTCCAGCCTAGGCAACAAGAGTAAAAAAATAAAAATAAAAATAAATATATATATGATACATTATATATTTTAAAATATTGCATACTACATATACTTACATGACATTTTTAAACTACTATACAGAGTTTCATTTAATCATCCAGAACACCACACCCTCCTGGTTTTCCTCATAACGCACTAGCGGCTCCTCAGATGGCTTTGCTGATTTCAGCCTCTCCTTATTGGAGAGTCAGGGCTCATCAGCCCTTTATCTTCTCTCTTCTGTGTCTTCATGTTCTTGGCATTCTTACCCCCAGTCTCAGGGTTTTTAAGTGCTACTTATATGCTAAAGACTCCCAAATTGGTATTTCCAGCTCAGACTTCTTTCGGGTACCTCAGAGTCATACATCCCCTTGCTTCTTTAATATCTCTACCTGAATGTCTAAAAGCAATTTCAAACCTCACATATCCAAAACTAAACTTCCAATCTTCCCTCTGCATCTGCTCTTCCCATAGCCTTCCCCATTTCAGTTGATGGCAACTCCATCCTACTAGCTGCTCAGGCAAAATACCCTGTAGTCATCCTTGACTCTCTAACTCTCACATCCAATCTACAACCCTGTTGGCTCTACTTTCAAAAATACATCCAGAATCTGATGACTTCTCACCACCCCCACTTCGATGACCTCCTAAAGGGCTCTCTTGCTCCCCAAAAGGCCATTCTCAATAGAGCAGCCAGAATGATTCCATAAAAACTCAAGACACATTCCTCCTCTACTTAAACCCTGCAATTGTTCTCCATTTCACCAGAAGAGTAGCCAAAGTCTTTACTATGGGCTACTATGGGCTACAAAGCACTTCATGTGCAAGATCAAGGCAAGGTGGTACAGCAGAAATAGGTTCAGATTTGGGGGCTTCATCCAAGAGTGAGCTCAGTGATGAATCAACAGTATTGTAACTCCCCTCCAAAAATGCTGATGTTTGTCTGCTTTAATAGAAGAGCAAAATAATTGAGCATATCATGTACTCACTAGACCATACCTGGAAAGTCACTCTCAATTTCAATTTTTGCCTACTTTAAAAAGAGATTGACAAAGATTTATATTATATTATATTACATTATCTAGATTATACCAACCAAGATGAGGAGAGGATTTACAATTTGAGGGGGTGATACCAGGAACTGGTAAGTTTCATATGGATAAGTAGTGAATCAGAAAACAGTATCTTCAGGTAGATTTTAATGTAATTGTGATTATAACCAAACAAAATAGGCTGCCTTGGGAAGTTTCCTGTCACTTAATCAAATTCCCTTAAAACCAGTCTCAAGATGTTAAACACTACCTATATGTTACAAACTCCCAAATTGATATTTCTAGCCCAAATCTGTTTCCCCAACTCCAAACCTGAGGTAGTTAGGTTAATTTTATGTGTCAACTTGGCTAGACTATGGTACCAGTTGTTTAGTCAAACACTAGTCTAAATGTCGGAGTTAAGATATTTTGAACTTGGATCTACAAGGAACTCAAACGTGCTGAAAAGAAAAAAACAAACAACCCCATTACAAAGCGGGCAAAGGATATAAACAGACATTTCTCAAAAGAAGACATACAAGTTGCCAACAGATACACGAAGAAATGTTCAACCTCACTAGTCATTAAAGAGATGCAAATTAAAACTACACTGAGATCCCACCTAACTCCAGTCAGAATGGCCACTATCAATAACTCAAAAACTAACAGATGCTGGAGAGGATGTGGTGAAAAGGGAACACTTCTACACTGCTGGTGGGAGTGTAAACTAGTGCAGCCTCTGTGGAAATCAGTGTGGTGATTCCTAAAAGCTCTAAAAGTAGACCTTCCATATGACCTCGCAATCCCCCTACTAGGAATATACCCTGAAAAACTCAAATCACTCTATAAAAGAGATACCTGCACACGTATGTTTATTGCAGCATTGTTCACAATAGCAAGATCATGGAACCAAAAGAGGACTGGATTAAAAAAATGTGGTACATATACACAATGGAATATTATGCAGCCATAAAAAAGAATAAAATCATGAATTTCGCAGCAACCTGTATGGAATTGGAGTTTATAATACTGAGTGATCTCTCACAGCAACAAAGATCTGAGTATCACATGTTCTCACTCATAAGTGGACCTTGAACAACTATCGTAATACTATAAGAAAAGGATTGACAGTGGTGGGAAACTATGGGGGGGGGCAGGAAGGGGAAGGGAGGTGGGATTAACGGTAGTTAATATCTGTCTGGGGATGGGGGCGCACACCTCATCAACAAGGGTACCTGCACAATACATATTTGTGTGCCTAACTCTTAACTGTACCCCACAATTTTAAAATAAAAACTATGTTAAAAAAAGAAAGAAATCCTTCACAGAACAGTCAATAGAACAGACTAAAACCAAACAAACAAAAACTCAGAGCTGCCTGTGAGCTAGTAATATAAATTTTTCACACTTAAGAGAGACAAATTGCTGTAGTAAAGAAATACAGTTATAAAATTATCATTTTTCCTCTCTTCTCTCTCCCTTCCTTCCACTTTCTTATCAACGTTTCCACTTAGCATTTGCTTGCTACGGCTTTTAGTCTCTTTTAAACTCAAATTCACCCCATTAAAAGAAAATCACTCTTCATTTAAAAAAGAGGCTTGTCCTGTTTTTTTTGCTTGCTTGTTTGGTAGAATCAGTCCTTGATTCCAAATAATTCTGACTTTTAATACATGAGATCATTTAGTTTTTCCTTTATCTATATTTTCTATCATTAGGTGTAGATGCTTTATTAGATTATGGTAAATACTGTTAGCAAGAATATATTATAGGTGATTTTCCTCATATTGCATATCAAAAAGTAAAAAAAAAAATCACCTTGCCCTACCTTGAGTGATAATGAACTATAAACACAGCCCTTTAGTGGGAGTGATGGCTGCCAGTCACCCCCTGTTACAAGTATACATTTTTCCCCTTTGCAATCTGTGCTGGATTTCTTTACCAGCATTTCAATATCCTGTTCCCCAGTGAACAATGACTTACTGGTTTTAGCCTTCACCCATGACCCTTATCTGGATTAGTTATAAATATTAAACTTCCAATTTTATCATTCCATGTATATTTATAATCTAGTCCATCTTTCATAAGAGAAATGTTTTTCTTCTTTTCCACTTTCTCATTTATGTATGTATATAAGTATGTGTATATGTATTTATTATCATTAGGGTTTATGAATATTTACACTATATATTATAATTAATTCCAGATATTATTTTATTTGGATGCTCAATGTAAGTTTATGTGATAGGAACATCGCCAAGCTGGGTTAGTTTTCCTTTTGACATGCCCCCATTTGCCTTTAAGCTTCTTTGCTTTTGATAGAATAAGTTTGTATGATAGTTACCCCAGATCTCAAACCAACTTCCTAGGGAAGAAGAGAATTAGGTTTATCTGATTGGTGCACTGGGAATAAGAAACATGGTTCAATGCCCTCAGGACTGTCTCTTCCTAAGCAGGTCTCAGGAGAATACACATACTCCAGGGTGCTCTCAATGATGCAGGAAGGATTTGCCTCTTTGAGGGGAGCTGGAGTTTCCCAGCTGCTTTGATGACAAGATGGGAAAATATGCCTACTTGAAGGTAAGAGGAAAAGCCCATGATCGCTGTGGGTTTAAGTCATTGACTCCAATCTAGCTTTTATCAAACACAAAACTGACATTTTGGTCTCCTGTCATCATAATTTCTCTCCTTCTCAATTGGTTGTGAATTTGAACAAAGAAGATAGGTATCATTTCACTGGATTTAAAGTCATTATATAATTTTTTAAAGAAAGGTCTCATCACATTAAAATATAAGGACAAATAAAAACACATGTATACACACTTTCAACATAGAATTAAATTTTACCTAAAAGGAAATTATATATTTGTAAATTACATGAATTCTAATGCCCAAAGACTAACCAACAATTGATAACTATACCAAAAATAAATTACCTAGGTTGTTGGTAAGGGCTACTAAAAGCACAGCCAGAAAGAGAACTAAAATTCTTGAAATGTGATATGTGCTAACTGAGCACCTGCTCATCCCAACAGTGGGTGTGTTCCATCTACCTGCTAGCTGCTAGTGGTCCTCTCCTTAACCTTACTCACTACTTAACTGCCAAAAAAGACAGACTAGTTGAAAGGTCTGAAAGAATTTGATTTATAGAGTCTACTTTAATACTGTCTCATTTTCTAAATAGATACTGTATTAGATAAAGATTATGCTTTTTACATACGCATCATTTCTTAACTATGTTGAAAATTCCACCACCACTGGGGAGAGGAGAACTTACTCAGTAAATGGTGCTGGGAAAACTGGTTGACTACATGCAGAAGATTGAAACATGACTCTTACTAATCAGCATACACAAAAACCAACTCAAAATGGATCAAAGACCTAACTGTAAAACCTCAAACTATAAGAATCTTAGAAAATGCAGGAGACAGCCTTACGGAAATTGGAATAGACAACCAATTCCTTATCAAAACCCCAGATGCCTATGCCATAAAAGATAAGATAGACAAGTGGGACCTCATCAAACTGACAAGCTTCTGCCAAGCCAAAGAAACCATCAAGAGAACAGGGAGACAGCTCACAGACTGGGAAAAAATATTTGCCAACTGTATATCTAACAAAGGCTTAACACCCGGGATCTGCAAGGCACTCAAACATGCTGAAAGGAAAAAAACAAACAGTCCTATTAAAAAGTGGACAAATGATAATAATAGACACTTCTCAAAAGAAGACATACGAGCAGCCAACAGATACATGAAAAAATGCTGAGCCTCACTAATCATGCGAGAAACTCAAATTAAAACCACACTGAGATACTACCTAACTCCAGTCAAACAACAGATACTGGAGAGGATGCCGGGAAAAAGAAACGTTGTTGGTGGAAGCATAAACTAGTACAACCTCTGTGGAAAACAGTCTGGCAATTCCTAAAAGAACTAGAAATTGACCTTGTATATGACCCAACAATCTCCCTAGGGGATATACATGGAGGAACTCAAATCATTCTATAAAAAGGATACCTGCACATGCATGTTTATTGCAGCTTATTCACAATAGCAAAAACATACAACCAATCGTGCTGCCCATCAAAAGTGGACTAGATAAAAATATGTGGTACATAAACATAATGGAATGTTACACAACCATAAAAAAGGACAAAATTATGGACTTTGCAGCACCTTGGGTGGATTTAGATTCTATCATACTCAGTGATTTATCACAGAAGCAAAGAACTGAATACCACATGTTCTCACTCACAAGCAGAACTTGAACATTAATCATAATACTATAACAAAGAGTTTGGCAGTAGCGGGATGCTGCCGGGGAGGGAGGGAGCACATAACATCAATAAGGGTACCTGATCTCAAACCAGGTGACATGGGGACCAAAGGGAGGACCAAACTTTACCTGTATGATGACCACTTTCCTACCTAATCCTGAATAGTACCCCACATCTTTAAAATAAAAAAAAAGAAAATTCCTCAGTTATTTTATAATCCTAGCATAGTATTTTATAAGTAATAGGTATTCAATGCAAGTTTTGTTTTCGAAGTAATTCTTACCCAATAATCAGTTATAACTTTTGCCTTTGGGGCCATTATATATATATTTTTATCTTTCTAAAATCTTTGAAGTTAGATATTAGAGAGAAACTTCATGAATAGATCAAAGAGAGAAATTTCTCCATTTACTTCCAAAGTGTCTTCCAAACACATTAAGAGGGTACTCAATGATCTTACTCTACCAGCACAATTGACTGGTTGCCAGAGTTTCTGCAGTCCCAAGGGTTAGTCTTGAAACTCAGGTGCTTTTCATTATGCTAACATACATTCTCATTTAAATTTCTGTTGGCTTCTGAAGGTAATACTTGCTAAAAAAAAGGTTTCATTTATTTTTCCTGAGAGATTACATGATTACTTGAAAAATATATTATGTCTTCTTTGGTATCTTTGGTTTTGAATATGCTGCTTAATAACATTAACTCTTTAAGGCTACTAAGTCATTCTTTAGTGCAAGTGTCCTGCTAATTTGAAATCAAAGGCATTTCCTAGCCTGCATTTATCTATATTCCTCCTCACCATGCCCCTAGACACCACAATATACTCTGGAAATATGCACTAGAAATATAAATGCCTAATAGTATTCGCCTCTAAGGAGAAGAACACGAGGACTGTGTGCTAAGGTAAAAGAGAGCATACTTTTATCTCTTTTATTTTTAACTCTTAGAGCTGCTTTTACCATATGCATATGTTACCAACTTAAAAAAAACAGGGAATTCAAGGCACTAAAGTAAGGATTATGATGCCAGAGAATCAGTCTTAAAACAAACAAAAAACAAAAAACTAAGTCCTCATGTAAAATTGAGCAATTTTATCCCCAAATAAGGTATGGAGCAAGTTAACCTGTATCTGGGCAATATCTGTCAAGTTTAGGCAGGGTAAGGGGTGTCCTTGATACTTCCTTTACATTTTCATTATTATTTTCTTATGTCTTTTGAAAATGTGCTTTGGTAATTGTCTTTAAAATTCTCTTATTCAAATAAGAAGAGTCTTCTTGATTGGCTATAAGTACAACTTATGTCTTCTTTCTTTCATATAGAATCTTCTCAGCTCCATGTAGATTAGGAATACTAGAACAGAATTATGCCTCAGTTAAAATGATAGCATTCTTCCATTTGGAAATAGAACCCACAGCAATGAAGTATATTATGTATGGATCTGTACACTGTACATACACTACGATTTTAAAAATATGGCATTGTCTTAGAATGAGACTCTGTCAGTGAAGGATCTGCTAAATATTTAAAATCCATCAACAAAGATAAGTACTTTAGTGAATAATTGCATTTGATACTGAACTAGATGATTATTAGAAATAATAAAATATTCAAAAATTGGTCCAGGAAATTCAGCACCAGAATTACTGTGATTGCTTGTTTAAAAGGCAGATGCCTTCCCTCAACCCAACAAAGGAGTCCATTCTGTGTATCTAGATCCTTTTAAAGACCCAAAGGTAGAATATCTTTTTTATACTTAAGCCCAAGAGTAATGACTTTAGAAACGCTAAAGAAGAAAGATTGCATCTTTGCAAGTACACACGGGAGGATAGAATCAGTATACACCTAACAGTTTAAAGTATATTTTATATGAAGCCAAAATTACTTTA
>CAUYQG010065790.1:0-17164 GCA_963574415.1 Tarsius wallacei | reverse complement strand
AATATTCCATCTTGTACATATACCATATTTTCTATATCCAGCCAATTCCCATGGGCAGCATGGCTGGTCTCATGTTTTTGCTATTATGAATAGTGTTGCAGTAAACATGCATGCACAGGTTTAAAAAAAAAAAGAAGGAAGCCGGGCTCGGTGGCTCTGCCTGTAATCCCGCGCCTTGAGAGGCTGAGGTGAGTGGATTGCCTAAGCCCGCGGGTTCGAGACCCACCTGGGCAACTTGGCGAGACCTCATCTCTACAATAAATCAAAAAATTAGCGGGGTGTGGTAGCGCATGCCTGTAGTTTCAGCTACTTGGAAGGCTGAGGCGAAAGGATCGCCGGAGCCCAGCAGGTCGAGGCTGCGGTGGCCGGAAGTGGCCACTGCACTCCAGTCTGGGTGACAGAGTAAGACGCCAACTCAAAAAAAAAAAAAAAAAAAAAAGTTCAACTTTGTCTAAAGACTCGGAAGTCAGTAGAAAAGAATGCTGAAGATCAGGGAGTCTGCTGTCTGTCATATGGTGCTATACCAGAGTAAGGTTGAAAAGTAAGCCCCATGATATCCGGTTAATTTTAAAACCTATTTAATGAGATTTTGTGGTTGTAGGGCATGACTCAACCTCTGTCTTGTGTGGTCTTAAGTCTTGTTTATAATTTGGTATCTTATTGCCATGAAGATTCTGACTTGTCAGTCTTATCTCTATTTTAACCTTAATACTGGTCACTTGTGCCTACACTGCAAAAAAAGAGGCAGTATAATGAAACATGCCTGACCTTCCTTCCCCTCATGGCCAGGAATTCAGTTTTTAGGGTTTTTATGGGGTCCTCTTGGCCAAGAGGGTGTCTGTTCAGTCAGTTGGGGGGCTTCAGATTTTATTTTTAGTTTACAGTATGAGAGAGACAAGTGTTCCCTACCACGAATATGACATTCTCAGATGACCCCAGGTGGCACTTCGTATTTTACTCAGTGACGAGGTTCTCATGTCAGGGCAACAGGTGAGCTTTGGGTGTAATTAAACTCAAGTTTAAAGCATCCAGAGAAGGGCATCCAGAGTTGGAGACTCACACACAGTATCTTATCAGCCCAACATAACCAGTGGACGTTTCCAGTGTTGGAATAGGTGACCACTCCTGGGGCTAAGCCCGAGCTGAAGCAGTGGGCAGGATGTAGGGCTCACGGAGTCTATTTAAACACTGGAACCACACTCTGGTCTCACATAGAAGGAATAGAAGTGACATCCCCATCCATGCTCATGACCATTGAACCGAATGGCCACCAGAATCTGCAGCTCCATTCAAACAGTTGCTTTTTTCTCTTTGGGAAACATAAATAGTTGATTTGCCATGTTAAATGCATATACAATGCAGTTCCGCTGAACTTACACCTCTGAGCAGTCTTACAGATATCTAAACAGCCAGGTACACACCCGGTATGTTAAAAATGCTTGTTCGTTTTTCTTAGCATGTAAGAGCCTTTGTGTTCCAAGGTTTTCATTAAGGAAGAATATGACCTCTAAACAGAGGTAAGAGTTCCACAACTGTGTCCCATTAGCAGGCACAGAGTAGCAGATATTCTGCACTGGGCAAGCTTCTCTCTTATAAACAAACTGACATAAATCCTTCCCTGGCCCCAAGATATCCTTCAATTGCATTAGGATTGGAAGGAAGCATGTATATCAATGTAGGCAAAAACATAAAAGCAAATTCCTCATCTTTTATATATGATTGGCTAGGGTAAGGCTTCCTGAGAATTGTTTTTGCATAGATGTGTCTTCAGAGAATTTTTGTGATTCCATAATGAAAAATCGGGAATATTTACTTATTTCCAGAAAGTCAGAGGGTTTTTCTTGTTGGTTCAGAAAAGTTGAGGTAGAGACAAGTCACACCTAAGTTGCCAGCAACAATAGAAGGATTTTTGCTTTGAAAAGGATGTAAGCTAGTGGGATATCGATGAAGAAATCAGAATAGTCGTGAAAAAGACGTTCAACCTCACTGGTAACAAGGGAAGTGCAAATTAGAGCAACAATAAGACACTACATTTTTTGTCTGCCAGACTGAAACAATTTAAACAATGGATAATATCAAGGTTGGCCAGTGTGGGGAAAATTGGCTGCTATAAGTTGGTGAAAAAGTAAATTGGGACAGTCTTTTGGCAAGTTCGTTTTTATGTATCTACTAAACTTTAAAATTCATGTATCCACCAACCCAGCAATTCCATTTCTCAGTAATCACCCTAGATATAGGCACACAAAAATGCATGTAATGTGGTCATTCTCTACCTAGCTACTGTATTAGTATCACCTAGGGAACCTTAAACAAATGCCAATGCCCAGAGCCCACTTGGACCAATTAAATTAGAATCACTGGTGATAGGACCCGGCATTGGTGGGTTTTAGGATTCTCTAGGTAATTCTGATGTGCAGCCAGAGTTGTGAACCACAGATATGTAGTAATGTTCATTACGGCTTTGTTTGAAATAGGGGGAACCTAACCTGGAAACAACCTAAATACTAATATGCAGATTAAATAAGTAGTCTTTTATTCATATGATGGGATACTACACTGCAGTTTAAACACAGAAACAAGCCCAGGAGGTCAAAGCTGTGGTAAGCCATGATGGTGCCACTGCACTCCTGCCTGGGTGACAGAGTGAAACTCTTATCCAAAAAACAACTTAATTCTATTTAATTAAAAAATAAAGGCATACTTTCTATATTAAAATAAATAATAAACAAACACAGAAACATCCTTCTTACTATGGCTTTACAAGTCCTAAGTCCTGCATGATCTGGTTGCTACCTCCCTGTCCTTATCTACCAATTCTCTCCCCCTCACCCTCACTTCCTCCCCTTCAGCCATACTTTATTCTTCTCTCTGAGCAACATAACCATATTCCTGCCTCAGGGTCTTTGCATTTGCAGTTCCCTCCGCCAGGAACTCTCTTCCTTCTAAAATCCACACAGCTTGTTCCCATGTCTCCCATGTCTCCTTCTAAGCTCGTTCATAGACGACCTTAGCAGAGAGGCTATCCTTTTAGCCAATTTTACTTTTCTTCCTAGCACTTGCCAGTCCCTGACAAATTATATAATCATGGTCTGTCTTCCTCTACTGGGATGAAAACTCCAGGAACATTCTCATTTCTGTCCTTGTCCATAATAATAAAGCATAGGCCCTTAATGGTGCCTAGAAACCAGACTGCTGGAGTTTCAACCCAGTTGCTACCGCTAAGTAACTATGTGTCCTTGGGTACATCTTTTAACCAATCTGTGCCTCGGTTTTCTCATAAAATGTGAATAATCACAGTACCTGCTTCATAGGGCTGTGGGAATTAAATTGCATAAAACAACTGGGCAGTGGTGGCTCATGCCTGTAATCCCAGCACTTTAAGAAGCCAAGGCAGGAGGATCACTTGAGGCCAAGGGTTCAAGACCAGACTGGGCAACATAGTGAGACCTCATCTCTACAATTTTTTAAAAATTATCCAAGTGAGGTGGCAAGCGCCTGTAGTCCCAGCTACCCAGGAGGCTAAGACAGGAGGATCACTTGAGTTCAGGAGTCCAAGGCTGCAGTAAACTATGATTGGGCCACCGCACTCCAGCTTGAGTGGCAGAGCCAGATTCTGTCTCAAAATAAATAGATAAATAGATAAGTTGCACAAAGCACAGTGCCTAATGCACTATACTCACTGACTATACTACTTCACCCAAACAGACTCTGAGAATGTCCTCAGTGGTCAATTCTAGCCACATGAGCACCTTCTCCATCTCAGTTTTGGGAATGAACTGGCTGTGTTTATGGAATGTGCTTTTGTTTCCAATACTATTATCAGCACTAGCCTAGCATGCATTTATCAAATAAATGAATGAATAAGTAAAAACATAAAAGGAAATTGCAGCATGATCCCATCATGTAAACACACACACACACATACACGATGAGTATATCATTTCTAAATGCACATTTATGAGTCTAAATGCAGAGGAAAATGCCTAGAGAATGTGCACCGCACTGTTAACAGTACTACTAACCCTTGGGGAGGAGAATGAAATTGAGAACTTCTCAAGAGACATCCCGCTGCATCTGGACCATTCAGGGACTTTTTTTTCTCTTTTGCATGTGCCATATGGAAAATAAAATATGCTTTCCAAATAGAATGTATTTCTCAAAAGGAAGCTAGTTCTTAGAGTCAGAAATGTGCAGGCATGCAAGTCCATTTCGGCATTTGTTTAATCAGAGTAATCTCCATCAAGTAAGGAAGCCATCAAGCCACAGAAGCCAGCCACGGAAGCTCAATGCACGCTCTTTCTCACTTTCTGTCTCTCTGTACCACACAGTGCCTGAGGAGCCAGCTGTCGGTGGACTGAGAGTGTGGAGGATGGACCTCATCCACACACACCCCAAAGGAGTTTCTGAGGAATGGATCCTTGACTTCAGACTGTGAGATCTTTTCCTTCAGGACTCTCCAGAGGCAGGTCCCTGGCAAACGAACAGCAACAACAAAAAGTCCAAAATCTAGGGAATCCAAGCAGCACAGCCCCATCAGCCAGTCACTGATTTATAAAAAGGAAAAGAAAAAATGAAGTCTCACTGTCTCAGTTTAGCGAAGGCCGTTGTGTTTATTCCTCTTCTCCAGAGACCAGCCTCAGGAAATCTCATTACTTTTCATTTGGTGGGGGAGGGGTTCCGGATTTGGGGGAAGAGGGAGGCTTCTAGGAAGAGAAGTGGATACTGGTATTTCCAATATCAAGCACAAATATTTGCAGCATGCTGAAAGTTGCCTAATAGAGTTGAATTTGTGGATTTGCTTTTCCTTTTATTCTTTATATGTTATAGCTTCACTTTCGCCTTCAGTAACTCCTCCATCGGCTTTTCCACTCCCAGAGTTCACAAATCTGGTCATCAAAGACTCAAAGGAAGGAGCTTTCTGGCCTTGACCCTTATTTTCCCTAATAGCCTCCCTCCCCTGCTTGCACTCACATTGGTCAACTTGACCACAACCTCATTCTTCACCCAAACAGACTATGAGAATGTCCTCAGTGGTCAATTCTAGCCACATGAGCACCTTCTCCATCTCAGTTTTGGGAATGAACTGGCTGTGTTTATGGAATGTGCTTTTGTTTCCAATCTCTCTCTCTCTCTCTCTCTCTCTCTCTCTCTCATTCTCACATCTCAAGCAAGGTCTTTGATTGTCCCGAATGCCACCTGGAAATGCCACCCATTGTATTTCTTTTCTGTCACATGTAAACCCTTTAGGTATGAATGTACTGGTTTAATGACACCATTATTCTGCCTGCCAGGACACACTAACCCAGTGTTTCACAGAGCGCAGGGTATGTACCACTGGTGGTACACAAGATAATTTTTAAATCGCATATAGACATAACATTAAGTATTAATGTTTCCCTGTTTTCTATTCTTTTTCCATCCTGATTACAATAAGGAGAAAGTCTCTGTTTAGTGCTGGTGGATCCTTAACACCTTTCTGACACAAAGAAAGAGCAGCCCTCAGGTTCAAAGTCTTCTGTCTAGATAGAATGAAATGATAGTGTTTTGCTTTCATGGTCTTTATTTTTTCTGTTTATGGCTTCCCACAGATAGATGCAATATATTGTTTCTGTTTAAATAAAATAACTTAAGAAAAGTAGGAGAACTCAAAGAAAATATCAGGTAATTAAAACACCAGATGATATGTATATATGGCAAAAGTCTCTTCAAGAGTTAATATTAGAAACACAGTGATAACGAACTTTCATAGCAAAAGAAAAGGCAGCTTATTCTAACTGAATGAACTGAGAGTCAAAATACTTGAGTCCCAAAAACCCTCTTTGGTTATGTTGTTTTGTTTTGTTTTTTGTCACTGACTAGCTATGCAAGCTGATTTTAGGCAAGTTTCTTAGCCTCTCTGTGCCTCAAATTTCTTCACCTGGAAAATGGATATAAGAATGCCTATTTACCTCACAGTGCTGTTATGAGAATTAATTGCTGTAATAGATGTGGATGACCCTGGGGGAAATTCTAATTGCTATACAAATAGAAAGCATTGTTCTTAGATTATTGTAAATCTCAGGTATTTGTTCAAATACTGAACCCTAGCAAAAAAAAATAAAAGCTGATGGACACCAGATTCCACCTGTCATTTTACCCAGATGTCTGTCATAAGCCAGCACTTGTCCCAGGAGGACATTGAATCAGGGACACGAATTCTCAGCACACAGAGATTCTGGCATCATTCCAATAGATTGGATCCTGATTTCTGTTTGTGACATCTTGTTTTTTGTTTGTGCATATTTGGATCCCAGTCTTTTACCCAGATCAAATGAAAGTGTTGTTGAGAGGCAGAATAAAAATGGTTTTCAGTAAGCCTGTTTACCATAGTGTGTGAATTGTTTTATTTGTGCTCCCAACCTTCTAGAGACTTCCATAACCAAAATGTGCTCATCCATCCCAGCCTTGGCCTGCAGGGGGGAACATAGAGAGGCCAGCAGTGGGGCTAGAAAGACATCACTCTGAACTAATTGATGGCCTAAGTTATGGCCCTTTTCTGAGACACTCAAAATGTCCATTTCACTGAAGTGAAAATAAAATAAGAAAAATTCTGCCACTGAGTAAGATCCCTCATGTCAAGAGAGGCTCTAATTTTGGGGATCCCTCAGGCCCTAAGTTCTAAGGTCAGCAAAGTGGTCTTTGTCCGGGGCAGCCTGCAGGGCTGTTCCACTCCTAAAAGCACAGTTAGAATAAGGATTGACTTGCTGTATCAGCCAAGAGACTCTTTCATCAGTCAATGACAAAAACTGGCCAGAGCAAAAAGTAGAGTACTGCTCATGTAACTGAAAATTCCAGGGATCACTTCATGTGCAGCTGGATCATGGTGCTCAACGTTATTAGAAACTTGTCCCATTTCTCAGCCCCAACTTGCTGAGTTCATTTTAGTTTCACAGGGACAAGCTGCCAACAACTTTGGACTTCTTCCTGCCAGCTTAGCAATGCTGGTGGAAATAAAGTGTTTCTTCCCTAATAACTCCAGAAAAAAAAAAAAGGAAAAAAGGTTCAATTCAAGATAATGCACAATTGATTTGAAACAGGAACTGACCCATCAGAATGGATACCAACCAATAACAAACAGGTGTGGCCACCATACCAACACAAATTGATGCTGCGGCCAAGGGGAGTGTGTGTTGCCCTCTTGGGTCAGGCCTGAAGGCAGGATTCAATCACTGGGAGTGTGAGGTCAGCTCCACCCAAACTTTATGGATTGAGGGTGCGGGAAGGGTGGCTCCCCAAAGGAAAACCAAAGTGCTTTTACCAGAAGACGGAGACATGAATGCTGGGCAGAAAAAAACAACCACTGTCCACATTAAGCACGCCGCTTCTGACTATGCCTTCCACATGCAGGACAAAAGTAATCTAATAGCTTTGCAAACAATTTCCCCATGATGCGATCACGCTTATCCATTTCCTCCTCTAACCATTTGGAAAGTCCCATAGGATTAAGAGAGGCCCCTGAGAAGGTCGCTCATAGTCTAGTGGGGGGAACAGGTGCATACACAAACAGGAGGAGATATGGGATTCTCGAGACGGAGGTATGATCAAAGTATTATGCAGTCACTTTGCAGAAGGGAGCACTGGCTGTATTCAAGGGAGCAAAAGTTCAAGGAGCAAATAATCCCGTCTTACCACTGTTGGAATAGCAGAGGCTGACAGGTCTACAGTTCTTTGAGTTGCCCTGTCTCAGCCCGCAAGTTATGGGCAGAAGCAGATGCAGACATAAAATCGCTGGCCTCAGCTCCTGGATCAGCAAATTATCTTTGGCCTACAGCAGGACAGCTGCATTCAGCAAAACAGCACCATACATGTATCTTGATATGTAACCCTAGATCCAGGCTTCTAAATATAAGAGGTAGTTTTGGGCCACTGATTAAAAAAAAATTCTTCTAAGATAGTGTCCATTTTCAGAAGTTACCTTACCACCAATCCTTAAAAAATACTTATGGATGTTGAATATTTGAACCTAGAGAGTTATCCTATAAAAATAAGGCCCTGCATCATGACGCTCTGAGTTCTGCTTTTAACAAACACAAAGAGACACAGGCATAAAAGACTACCTGAACATTGCCTATGATTACCGGAGAAGCAAAGGAATTTCCTTTCCAACAGAGATGTATTTATTTATTTATTTATTTGAAGGCATCTCGCTCTGTCACCCAGCCTGGGGTGCAGTGACATGTTCATAGCCTTGAACTCACGGGCTCAAGCAATCCTCCCGCCTCAGCCTCCCTAGTAGCTGGGACTACAGGCACATGCCACCATGCCTGGCTCCAACAGAGATTCATTCATTCATTCATCCCAATAGAGATTTATTTATCAGGGTCAGTCGAGGAAAGTACAAAGTTAACTTTGTGCATTGTTTGTGTTGAGGCATCTGAGCGTTATCTTGTGTGCCTGTTCCAAACCTCAGAGGAGCACCCAAGTCTGCATGGTCAAATCTGCAATGGTCTGATCACGATGTTTATCCCTCTTCCCGTGGGAGTGTAGACTTTCTCAGTTCACACTCACACCTTGGTTCACTGATGTGCCCTATCATTTGGTTTTTCCAAGGTATCTGCTTCTGGCACTGCTACCAAGTGTTTATTTCTCCAGGTGACTTGGAATCCCATGTATGAAGACAAGTTGTGCTTTGAAGTGAAAGTATTGGGAGGAACTCATAAAAGACCCATTTCTGCATATATAGAAGTAACAAATGGTCTGATGACCAACATAAAACTAACACAAATCCCCATGCCTAGGAAGAAGGTATATAAAATATTTCTTAAGCCATTACCAAAGCTCATCTGAACAACTACTGTAGTCATCTTTTAGGGATTCCTGTGTCTTAGTTTCCAACTGATGGTTTTACAAATATTACAAACTTAGTAACTTAAAATAAATCAGTCTTACAGCTCTGGAGTTCAAATGTTTGAAATGGGTCTCATTGGACCAAAATCAAGATGGCGGCAGCATTGAATTCCTTCCTGGAAGCTTTTAAGGAGAATCTCTTTCCTTGTCTTTTTACCCTCTAGAGGCAGCCTGCATTCCTTGGCTCATGGCCACCTCCAACTTCAAAGTCAGCAATAGGCCACAGGACACTTTCTCACACCATATGTCTCTTGTTCTAATTCCTTTACCTCTCTCTTCCCGTATTTAAAAACGCTTGTCGGCCAGGCTTGGTAGCTCAGCCTGTCATCCCGCACTTTGGGAGGCCGAGGTGAGTGACTTGCATGAGCCCACGGGTTCGAGACCCACCTGGGCAACTTGGCGAGACCGCATCCCCACAATAAAAAAAAATTTTAAAAAAAACTAGCCGGGCATGGTAGTGCACGCCTGTAGTTCCAGCTACTTGGAAGGCTGAGGCGGAAGGATCGCCGGAGCCCAGCAGGTCGAGGCTGCGGTGGCCGGGAGCGTGCCACTGCACTCCAGTTTGGGCGACAGAGTGAGACTCCAACTCAAAACAAAAACAAAGAAAAATGCTTGTCATTACTTTGGGTCCACCTGAATGATCCAGGATAATCTTAATTAGCAACATTAACTCCATCTGTTCCCTTAATTCCCCCTCGCCATGTAACCTAACCTACTCACAAGTGCCAGGAATTAGTATGGGAATATCCTTGGGGGAACTATTATTCTGTCTACCATATCCTGCTTTCACATCCATCCTCTTAAATCACACACGTGCAGATAGGGTAATCTCAAAACCTAGACTGAACTAAGTCATTCATCTGCTGAAACCTAACCTACCCACCCAATGGCCTCCCATGCAATTAAAACCCAAACTTGTTTTAAAAATAGAGACAGGGTCTTGCTATGTTGCCCAGGCTGGTCTCAAATCCCTGGCCTCAAGTGATCCTTCCACTTAAGCCTCCCAAAGCACTGGGATTACAGGCATGAGCCACTTTGCCTGGTCTTTTTTTTTTTTTTTTTTTTTGAGTTGGAGTCTCACTCTGTCGCCCAGACTAGAGTGCAGTGGCTGCTCCCAGCCACGGCAGCCTCGATCTGCTGGGCTCTGGCGATCCTTCCGTCTCAGCCTTCCAAGTAGCTGGAACTACAGGCGCGCTACCACGCCCGGCTAATTTTTTGATTTATTGTGGAGATGAGGTCTCATCAAGTTGCCCAGGTGGGTCTCGAACCCGCAGGCTCAGGCAATCCACTCACCTCAGCCTCCCAAGGCGCGGGATTACAGGCTGAGCCACTGAGCCCAGCTCATGCCTGGTCTTTAAAACTCAAACTTCTTTTTATTTGAGTTGGAGTCTCACTCCGTCACCCAGGCTGCTCACGGCCACCCCAGCATTGAACCGCTAGGCTCCGGTGATCCTTCTGCCTTAGCCTTCCAAGTAGCTGGAAGTGCAGGCATGTGCCACCATGCTCAGCTAATTTTTGGTTTATTGTATAGATGAGGTTTCGCCAAGTTGCCGGGGCTGGTCTCGAACCTGCGGGCTCAGGCAATCCTCTTGCCTCGGCCTCCCAAAGTGCTGGGATTACAGGCTGAGCCACTGAGCTCAGCCAGAACTCAAGCTTTTAACAGTGGCCTGCAAAGCCCTACATGAGGAGACCCTTAGTTCCTCTCAAATTTCGTCTCTCGCCACTCCTTCATCCGACTCTGCTGCAGCCACATATTAGCATTCTCACTGTTCTCCAATCATGGCAAGATCATTCCTGCCTCAAGGCCTTTTGTATATGCTGTTTCCTCCGCCCATGACACCATTCCCCAGATTTTCACAAAGCTGGTTTTCCTCATGCCCCAGGTCTCAGCGTGTTGGAGAGGCCCTGCCTAATCTCCCTCTGTAAGGCAGCTATCCTACATTTGCTGTCATGTGATCCTGTTTTATTTTCTTCATGGGGTTTACTAATGCCTGTAATTGTCTTGTTTATCTAACCACTTATTTATTATCTTCTTTTTTTTTTTGGAGTCAGGGTCTTACTCTGTCATCCAGGCTGGAGTGCAGTAGCATGATGACAGCTCACTGTGTCCTTGACCTCCAGGGCTCAGGTGATCCTTTCACCTCAGCCTCCTGAGTAGCTGGGACTACAGGCACACGCCACCACGTCTGGCTAAATTTTTTTGTAGAGACAAGGTCTCGTTATGTTGCCCAGGCTGGTCTCAAACTGCTGGTCTCAAGCAATCCTCCCACCTCAGCCTCCCAAAGTGCTGGGATTACAGGTGTGAGCCACCAGACCTAGCCTAGTCTCATCTTTATTGTTTACTTACTCGTTCATTGTCTATTTTCTCCTCCTAGGATGCTGGCTTCCTGAGGGCAGAGAACCCGTCTGTTCCAGATTCTGCCTAGATATTTGTTGAATGAGTGAACGTTTCTTCTCCCCACATGCCCTTCCTCCTAGCTAACGTCCACTCCTTTGTCTATCTCATGTTAAGTGCCTGTTCTTCAGAAAAAACGCCTCTGATATCCCAACACTTCGAGAACATTAGATATTCTTTTGTGAACTCTCACAGCCCTGTAGCTTAAAACTCAAGGTCTTACCACAATGGTGGTTAGAGACGGTTTGTGCAATGATCATTTAATATCTGTCTTTCCCAAGAGACAATGAGCTCCCATGACAACAGGGACCATGTTCATCTTCTTTCACCTCTGTATTCCTGGCCCCTAGCTTGGTACTGGTACTTAGAAGGATTTAAATAATTATTTGTTGAATATAAGGATGAATGAACGAGTGAGGATGTAAAGACGAGGGGAAATGATAGGAGAGAACTGAATTGAAGTTTCCGCCATCTTCTTGGCTTTATTTTTACACTGTTATCAACAAGATGAAACTAACCAAGGTATTGGCTGAAAATCCTATCTCAAACAGTCTCACTTATCCCTTTATCACTTATCATGAGGGCTTAAAAAGACGAAGAGAGGAAAATCCACCTATACCGAAAGTAATTTCAAGCAGATGTAGACCCAAATGAATCCCAGCCTTCTGTTAAGGCTGGGATTCCCCCTAGTGGGAGCCATAGAGAAAGGCATTTTACGGTGTTCACTAACTATTGACACATTTATTTTGCTTTATATACATTCTGGGTCTGCGTCATGGGATCCAGAAAGTGGAGGAAAATCGCATGACTTTATAAAGAAAAGAAGCAACAGATTCCAGAGTAACCACATTTCAATATCCCAGAAACTGAGCTAATGCTGTTTAGGCTCTTTCAAGATGCCGGGTGCTGTTCTAAGCACTTTGTGCTATAGTTCAACATTTAATCTTCACAAGAACCAATTGAGAAAGGTACTATTTATTATCTACTTTTGATAATAAAAGGAAACTGAGGCATGGAAAGATTAAGTAACTTGCCCAAGAACCCATAGCTGGAAAGTGGCGGAACTAGAATTTGAACCTAGGGATACTGACTCCATGGCTTCAGGTCCTCACCATGATAGTACTTGCTAGGAGTCACCGGTACAAAGCACTAAAGCACAGTCTGTTGTTTTTGTACTAGATTTTTGGCTGATCTATGGGGTAATTTTCAGGCTATCTCACTCTAAGGCTTAGTTCTGATCTAGAATTTCTCAGAAGTAATGTGAATGCAACAATTCACATCTCCACCCTTTGAAAATACTCAAGGTAGACAAGATAATCAAATGCCTGGTGAATATTAAAGACTAGCTCTGTATGACCTGTTTTTCAGTCCCTATAGTCTGAAATTCCAAACGTAGGCTCTTTTGTTCTAAAGAAGTTGTTTAGCCACTTAAGATAAATCCTAGGTAACTGTAATAACAGTATGGTTTGCTGTCTAGCAGGTATCGTGCTCAACTCTTTGTATGTTCTCTCACTTGATTATCATCAATAACCCTACTATTAACTTCTCTTTGCCCTTGAGGAAACTGAGGCATAGAGGAGCTAAATAATTTGTTCAAGGTCACACTACTGCAGGGTTAGGCCATTTGACTCTAAAATCCATGTTCTTAATCACTACACTCAACTAACTCCCATAAGTCATAAACTGACTCTCATAGCTTAGTTTGTAACTAAGCAAAAATAACAAAACTACTTTTCACACATAACAGAATGAAATGGCTTAATAGCCTGTTACTCATTTTCCCTAATTAGTTGCAAGCTTGACATAAATTTGTGTGGGCTGAACTTTTAGAACAGATTTGCATTAATTACAACACATTTCCTTCTTGGAATCTTATTAGATATTTAAGAAGCTCTGAGGTCTCACCCTTATGTCTAAAATATATTTTCTATGCAAAATAATTAATATCCACAGGAAAGATGAAAACAGGTACATTCCATTGTTTCAGAATATGAGCTGCAGCTGAGCATGGTGGTGCACATGTGTAATCCCAGTGCTTTTGGAGGCTGTGGAGGGAGAATCACTTGAGGCCAGGAGTTAAAGACCAGCCTGGGCAACAGAGTAAGACCCCAACTTTTAAAAAACAAAAAATTAGCTGGGCGTGATGGTATGTGCCTGTATTCCCAGCTAGTCAGGTGGCTGAGGTGGGAGGATCACTTGAGCCCAGGAGGTCAAGGCTGCAGTGAGTCATGATTGCACCACTGCACTCCAGCCTGGGTGACGCTGCGAGATCTTGTCTCAAAAAAAAAAAAAAAAGAATAATTAACTCCTCTGAGTGTATGATTTAGGATGCTTTTGGTTGCAAGCAACAGAAAATCCAAGTGACTTGAACAATAAGAGAGATTACTGGTTCTCACAACAGAAAATTTCAGATAGAGGACAACCTTTAAGGTTGGTTTGAGTCAGCACATATATCACAATGTTATTAGGCTATGTATGGCTTTGTTTCTCTTTGATTTTCTTAGCTCTGTTCTACTTTGTGAATTTATCCTTTGACCTCAAACTGGCTTCTCTCATAAGAGAAGCTCCTCAGGCTACAAACTCTCATCAGTGACCTGGGAGAAGGAAGGCCTTTCTGGCCCAAACATTCAGACAATAGTCCCACTCTGCATTCTCACTGTAAAAGCAATTAGGTCATAGGTCCATGCCTGAACCCAGTAGCTTAGGCCTGAGTTTCACGCTTGCCCTGAAATAACCACTGTAGCACAAAGAGTGGAATTTCCCAATCAGGACCTGCCTCCGGAATTGCTCAGTAATAGCAGTTCTCATAAATGTTTACGCATTTTAAAAAATGCAAAAATTTTTTTAACTAGGTAAAATATAAGGAGAGTGACCCATAATAAAAAGTTAGTCCAGCCGGGCTCGGTGGCTCAGCCTGTAATTTCGCGCTTTGGGAGGCTGAGGTGAGTGGATTGCCTGAGCCCGTGGGTTCGAGACCTGCCTGGGCAATTTGGCGAGACCTCATCTCTACAATAAATCAAAAATTAGCCGGGCGCGGTAGCACGCGCTTGTACTTCCAGCTACTTGGAAGGCTGAGGCGGAAGGATGCCCAGAGCCCAGCAGGTCGAGGCTGCGGTGGCTGGGAGCGGGCACTGCATTCCAGTCTGGGTGACAGAGTGAGACTCCAACTCAAAAAAAAAAAAGTTAGTCCACCTCACTTATAACTCAACAAATGCACAGGAAAACAATGAGATGCCATTTTTACTAGTCAGACTGCCAAAAAAAAGAAAAATTTAAGAATATTCAGTTTGACAAGAGTGTGAGAAACAGATATCCCAAACATAGTTCTTGCAACATTTTTGGAGAAAAAAGTGACAACTTCTAGCAAATTTGTAAAGATGTGTACTCTTGGGTCTAGAGATTCTATTGTTAGGAATCATTTCCACTATTTTACACGTAAGACTATACTAAAATGTGTGAATCTGTCAGGTTGTATGGCCATGCAATAGCAGTGTTACCAGTAAAATTTCAAAGTGAGAAACAACAATATCCATCAATAGAGACTGATTAGACTTCTGCCTTCTAGTAACGAAATAGTAACTTATATTGGGCCAACTCTTGTGCCTATTCAGCCACAAACTCTGATCAAAACTTTTTTTTTTTTTTTTGAGTTGGAGTCTCACTCCATTACCCAGGCTAGAGAGCAGTGGCACGCTCATGGCCATCCCAGCGTCGACCTGCTGGGCTCCGGCGATCCTTCTGCCTCAGCCTTCCAAGTAGCCACGCCAAGCTAATTTTTTTATATATATTGTAGAGACAAGGTCTCACCAAATTGCCCAGGCTGGTCTCGAATCTCTGGGCTTAGGTAACCCTCTTGCCTTGGCCTCCCAAAATGCTGGGATCACAGTGCCTGGCTTGATCAAAACATTTTTATAAATTGAAGGCACTTGAGAACAACCAATTGCAGGCAAAGACTGGAGGGGTAAAACATTTACTTGGCTTCTTTCCTCAAGGGCTTCCCAGTCTGCATAGCACACAGAATAGAGCTCAGGCAAAAAGCAACAGTCTATTGAGCTGTAGAATCACAGGTTGGAGTCTGGGACCCCCATGGTGGCTGAAATTTGAGAAAAGAAATCCCAGAAAAGGTAGACCCACAGAGAAAGGACCTAAAAATCTGAATATAAACTCCCCTCAAATCCCTGCCTAACTCCTTGGCTGACTACACACGAGCCCAGCAGAAAACAGCAACAATAATAAAACAGCTGGAGAGCTTAAAGAACTGAGTTGCTCAGTGCAGAGGAGACAGAGTTTGGAGTTCAAGTTCCACCAAATTAGGGGAGCTTGGTAAACCCCTCATTCTTTCTGTTGAAACACAAAGGGGTCGCAAATAAGCAGTAAAGACAACATCCAAGGACTAGAATACAGAAGGTATAAGACCAAAATAGACCTACCCTAAAGAAGCCTAAAACCATGCCTCTATAGGGTAAGGATGAGTCACCAGCAACTTAACTACCAGGTAAAGCAAAACTCAACACTTAGGAATAAAATGGAATCTAGAGTCTCTGCTATATGTCATCCACAATGTCCCACATAAAATATAAAATCACTAATTATGTGAAGAAGCAGGAAACGGTGACAGTCAAAAGAAAAATTAGTTATAGAGCAGGCTCAAAGATGATGCAGATGTTAAAATAAGTAGGCAAATATTTTAAAATAACTGCAATAAACATGATAAAGAATCCAGAGGCTGACATGGGAGAATCAGTTGAGCCCAGGAGTTTGAGGTGAGTGAGACAACATAGTGAGACCCCATCTCTACAAAAAATAAAAATAAATTAACTGGGCATGGTGACATATGCCTGGAGTCCCAGCTACTAGAGAGGCTGAAGTGGGAGAATCACTTGAGCCCAGGAGGTCAAGGCTGCAGTGAGCCAGGATTGCACCACTGCACTCCAGCTGGGTGACAGAGTGAGACCGTCTAAAAACAAAGAGGGGTGGGAGAGTGAAGAGATGGAGAATTTCATGAAAACTATGAAAACTTTTTTAAAACCCTGAAAATTCTAGAACTAAAAAGCACAATTCTGAAATAAATTATTTGTGTGGAATTAACAGTATATTATTAGACAAAGCAGAAAAAAGGAATAATGATCTTAAAAACAGGTTAATAACAATTATTCAAACAGAAACAGCACAAGAAAAAAGATTTTTAATACAAAATAAACAGAGCATCAGTGAATGGTAGGAAAGCATCAAGCATGCGATTAGATATATGCTTAGAGTCCTAAAAATAAGAGAGAGGATGGAGCATTTTAAAAGGTTGTTTAAGAAAAATTGACTTAAATTTTTCCAAATTTTATTTAAAATATCAATCTACATATCCAAGAAGCTCAAAAAAACACCAGTGGGGACAAATTTAAAGGAAAATGCAAATAAGCAAACTGATGGAAACCAACAATAAAGAAAAAAATCTATAAAGTAGACAGAGGAAAGAAGATTCATTACATGGAAACAATGGTAAAAATGGTAATTGCTTTCTTATTAGAAACAAAGAAACACAGAATACAGTAGAACAACATCTTTAAAATGCTGAAAAAAAAACTGTGAAGCTCTAGTGAAAATATTTTTCAAAAATGAAAGTGAAATAAAGACATTTTCTTTTTCTTTTTTCCTTTTTTTTTTTTTGAGTTGGAGTCTCACTCTGTTGCCCAGACTAGAGTGCAGTGGCTGCTCCCGGCCACTGCAGCCTCAACCTGCTGGGCTCCCGTGATCCTTCCGCCTCAGCCTTCCAAGTAGCTGGAACTACAGGGGCGCACTACCACACCCAGCTGATTTTTGATTTATTGTAGATATGAGGTCTCACCAAGTTGCCCAGGCGGGTCTCGAGCCCGCGGGCTCAGGCAATCC
>CAUYQG010065789.1:75-10260 GCA_963574415.1 Tarsius wallacei | reverse complement strand
AGCAGGCATGTGACACGACTGTAATTTACCCTTTATAAGGACCATTTTAGATTCTGGGTAGAGAAAAAACTATAGAGGAGCCGGGGTTGTAATGATGATGAGAATCTATTGCAATAGTGATGACAGCAACCTGGATTGGATGGATGTGATAAAGCTGGTGAGAGGTTTGCTGTTCTCTTCTCACGCCTTTGTCTGTTCCATCTTCGCTCTTCACATATTGCCTTTTTTTCTTTCAGTGTGGTGCAGTAGTTGGCGAGGGCCTATCTTGACCCACACAGCTCTTCACTCTTCTCCCCTGGCTCCCTTTTCTCTCCCATTTTACTTTCTCAGGTGTTTCTTGCCCCTTTTCCTCTGCTGTTTCTTTTTATTTTCTACCTCCTTCCTGTCTGATATTTCTTTTTTTCCCTCCATTACTCTGGCTATATTTAGACCTTATGAAGGCTATCTTATTTCCATTTACTGATAGGCCTGAATTTCTAATCCTTTGTTCCTTTCAGGAGGCATATGAAGAGTCCAGTCTTTTCTAGATGAGCCAGCCTAGGACATTAAATTATTCTGATCTTGTCTCCCTTTCCTATGCTAGAGAACTGTAGAACTGGTTCTCATTGTAGCCTTGGCTGGCAGCGGAAAGGTCTCAAAATGTAATTGCTTATCAAAGGCGGACATCAATAAATATGGATATGCATGTCCTGAAGATAAATGAGTGGATAAATAAATGAATAAATAGAAATAAAAACTTGGTGCGGGATTCTGGGTCGACACAAGCGGATAACCATCTCCTCCCTGTGTGCACAGCTAAAAAAAATATACTTTCCTGGTAGTCTTCACATCCCAGTTTGATGATGGGGATGAATGTGAATAAGTGTGCCAGGTGGTCCCCCTTCCTCCTGAGATGGAATGGGCATCTTTCAAGGTCAACATATTCCTGACCTGGGATTTCAACTGTCTCTGGTTTTGTACTGCTCTAAGGACATACCCTTAATAAAGAATCATTGCTGCATCAGTAATGATAGGCCTCTTGTCATCTCAGTCATTAATGTTTAAAGGTAGCAATGCAGGAGCCAGCTAGATTTCCTAGTCACAGCGGGAGAGTTGACAGGGCAGGGGCTGGCACAGCCAGGAGAGAGAACCAAAGCAGTTGCGGTAGCTGAGGTCCTGGACCTGGGCACGTCTTAGGAATGCACATTTGTCAGAATTTCCATGGCCGGGTTTGTCGCGTAGACCGTGTTTTTAGCCATCTTATTAAAATGCTTCAATACTCCCTAAGGGCAAACTGAAGGGCACATGGTACTCTCCTTTAATCTTAGGGTTTGGCAGCAGGAAAGTGTTCCACGTGGTGAATAAATAGCATGCCACTGACTGATAAGAGGAAAGAAAAGCACAGAGACGTCTTGTGCGGATGGAGCAGCTCAGTGCTCCCACGTGTCAGGAAAGGGCTGTGGACTGTGGCTGGTGCAGTGTTTCTCCTTTTGACAGTCACTACGAGATGAATTCACCCTGTGTGCACAGCTCTGCCTGTGTGCACACATCTTTAGGGGAGGGTAATGTTCAGTTTCTGTAGGTAAAGGAAACTCGGCAGTACCTCAATTAAGTCATTTCTTTAGTTAAATATTTTATGTTTCGATTCTGGGGCTTAGAGAGAGCTAGGATAAAAGGATGCCACGTCTTTCCCCTAGTAGTATGTGGAGCGTGGGGGACTGGGGACTGTGACAGCTGGAGAGCCTTTCGACCCAGGCCTTTATTCGCAAAGGTGATCAAATTTATACTGTTCTTTTTAAACGAGTTGTACAGATGCTTGCAGAGATCCTCATAATTTAAGAAAAGGGATGTCTCCTTTTGGGAAAATGTATCTCCTAATTAATTGTTCACTATGTTACATATTCTGCAGTTTACTTCTCGGCATCATATTGTAGAGAAAATAAGTCCAGAGTTAGTCACCACAGAGTGGAGTTAGATTTGTGTTGTCACTATTCAAAAATGTTATTTTGTATTTTTTATTTATTTATCTATCTATTTATTTTTGAGTTGGAATCTCACTCTGTCACCCAGGCTGGAGTGCAGTAGCATGATCATGACTCACCACAGCCTCAAACTTCTGGACTCAAACAATCCTTCCAGCTTAGCCTCCCAAGTAGCTGGGACAACAGGTGTGCGCCACCACACCGAGCTAATTTTTAAAATATTTTTGTAGAGATATCTAGGTCTCGCTATGTTGCTCAGGCTGGTCTCGAACTCTTGGACTCAAGCAGTCTTCTGCCTTGGGCTCCCAAAGTGTTGGGATTATAGGCATAAGCCACTAGACCCTGCCCAACAACTTTACTTGAGACCTTGTTAAAAATATAGTAGCAGGCAAGTGGTATCACTGACTACTTAATTTTCAAGATGTGATTCTTAAATAAACTATCCTTTTGTAATGTGTTTGTGAGGAAGAAACAGGTTTTGTAGCATTGCTAAACTCAGAGTGCAGAAGGCAATAATTAAGTACCTTGCTAGAATTTTTTAGCTAGTGTGAGTCTGTTGTACCACAAAATTGGGACTGTTATGGGCTTTTATCAAAAATATTCAGGCTTTTAAGAAATGTACTTTAAATCCATCTTTTGACTTGTTTTGAATAAGTAAACCGCATGCTAATACACCACTCACTTTGAGAGCATTATCCAAACATCACAAAGTCTGTTCCAAAGTCCAGACAATTTCCAGTCCCTCTGTCAGAGGGCAAATAACAACAAAAGACTCATTCCAAATACAGATCAACCAGAACCTTGGAGACCCTTCACAGTAGCTTGCTTTGCACAACCAGAGGAAATCTTGGGAATAACCCACAGTGGGGAACACGTCACCCCATAATACTCAGAACATATTGCCCAAGCTACACATGATGACAAGGTAAACATTTGCTTAAGGACTTCTTCAAAGGGGGAAGTAGTATAAAATTACCAAAGGAAATTCTCCCACCTTTTAAACCCCAAATTTGCTACAGCTTGGCTCTATGCAGCACTGTCAGGGTCTGAGTGCTACAAATGATCTCTTCTTCAGTTAAAAAAAAACAACAACAAAAAAACAGACTTCCCCACCAACGTTCTTCCATTTGTTGACCTGTTAGAATGAAGGTAGGAGTGTGTATGCATGGGTGATAGTGCACTTATTTCTGGTTATTTTGTACTTTTTGTGGCTCATTTGTTAACTGGCTCCTAGGGACTCCATACATAGATAAAATTATCTACATGTTCATTTAGTACTTTTCTGCGGAAGAGCACAAGATGATTGACCACTTGTGGAGTTTTCCATTATGAATACAATACCCAGGTAATTGTAGTACCATAAAGCCAAGGTACACAAGCTTAATTTTAGTAGTTTTACACTTAGCTGTAACCCCTCATATAAGGGCTGTCAAAGTTAGAATGTCCCCCAGCTGTCTTTGCGGTATTAACTTGATTTCAACCAATGTAGACAAGCAAAACAAAAAACAATGTACTAAACTTATATACTCTATCCCTCACTAATGTAAAGTTATATAATAGGGAGATATTTTATCATACTGCTTTAGGACTCATTCCTGCTGTGATATATTGCCCAGTGTACCTTGGGTACGTAAAACAGGAAATGGTAATTTTATGTGGAAGGTATGAATCTAAAGTCCTAAAAAAAGAAGAATGTACACACGAGATCCACAGAGTGCAGAAAGCCAGACATGTTTATGTAGCAATTTGAAAATATTGTTTCTAATTTCCATAGCTGCACTCTTCAGAGAAAAAGGAACTACACCTCAAAAGCTTCACGGAAAAAAAGTCATGTGTAAATACATTTGAATAAAGAAGCAAAAAAATTAGCTACTAGCATTGTAAATGGAAACATATATAGAAACTTAAAGAATTTAGCTTTCTATTACATGTAGAAAAAATAAATGTTTTACTTGATAACATTGTAAAACATACATTATATTGCTATGTCTCAGTCAACATTATTTTTTGTAGATAAGTAATTGACACTTCAGTAACCTTTTTATGCTGGTTACGAAATGTGTCAACTTTTTCTGAGATTGAAAATTTTTTTGAGGAGTTAATGCTAACAAATGAATGTTATATCAACTAATAAATCCACTCATTAAATGAAGAGCGCTAGTCTTATTCTAAATCTGCTCTTGGAGGAACATGTCTTATATGTGTAAAAGACATAGTTTCTGTCTCCAAGGAGCTGTAAGCGCATAACACAGTGGAGGTTTTCATAATCTCAGGGAATAATTGTTTCTTTTGTTGAAAATTTCAAGATTAAATTTTAAATAATGAGGTGGAGAAAATACTTTTAAAAATAAGGCGTTCTTTCATTGAAAGTGGTTAAGTTTTTTGGAAGAACACTAGAAGAAATCTTACTAACACCGTGGGTGTGAAGCCTACATCATACATGCTTTGGGAATAAAGGAAAGATATTGGCCTTCAGTGCTGTCAGGCTGGCCCTTTAGGTGAATTTAATGCTCTTGGTTTTTATTATGCTGCTAACCCTGTGCTTCTCCTTAAGTCTACATTGTTTTATTCTAACAAGTGCTGAATCCCATTCAACACTTTACTAATATTTATCAGTGCTAAACTTAGCATTGCTTGATAAGTCAAATTTGTCACAAATCACTTCCACTTGTACAAATATATTATTTACACATAACTGGTCAAAACCCCATGTTGTCATTAAATGAGTTGACATATTCATGTAATTACCTGGGCTAGGAGTCTGGGTAAGTATGATTATTCTGGAAAAAGAAAAATCAGAATAATTAAAGTTATAATTCCATGAAAACTATAATCTTTGACAACTTTGAAAGTAGGCATTTTCATTTTATTGCAACAATTTTTATTTTTCTCTGTTTCTTTTTATAAAATCTCTATAAATTGCCTGAAGTTTGGATGAATGTAAATATTTCAATCAAGATTTGGCAGCTGATGAACCTAGTTTCATTACCAGTTCCAAATAACCCATCATCCAGATTGAGTTGATGGGTTGTGCCACCAATCCCTAAAGTTTTCAGTGAAATGACTTGCCAGGGGAGATGCTTATGGCACAACTCCAATTTGAAACAGAGACTGAAAGTTGATTTAAGCTTGGAAGCAAAGGCAGAGAGGGAGCCAATGTCCAACCCAAGCTGAAGTTATAATAATGCTGCCATAGTACTGAAACCTATCTTCTCAGATTGACTGGTCTGCCTTCAAATTGAAAGCAGTGAGATCTCAGGCCTGTTATTAATTTAATTCTGAAATCCACCTGTAACCTTAGTGCTAAGGAATGGCTCTGCTCTTGTCTCCAATGTGGTTCATGGCAGAAAGGGATCCCTCTTCTTTAGGTTGAGCTGTTCCAGAAGTCGTGGAAAGGACGGATGAAGAGGACACTAAATTCTACTCTGGCATGTGAATCTTGTCTCTGGTTACCTCCTTGAGGTTATGAGCAGGAGCACTCATTTTCTTAATTTTCATCATTGTAATGCATAGCAGGTAAAATGAAAGTATTTCATTAATTTAGTCTACAAATATTTATTAAGATTCTCTTGTGCCCAGATTTTCCGGGTGTATAGTGGTGCCTTGCACAGACATGATACTTCCATCATGAAACTTGCAGTTTAGGGTTTGTTGAATATATTAATTTAAAAAAATTTTACTTTATTTTATTCTGAAATAACAATGACATAGGAACCTTTGAGAGTCATTGTTAATAAAGACAAAGATTCTCTACTTGACCAAACTTTAGCCAGGGTCCCAAACCTTCTTTTAGGCCTTTGGGCACTTCCTTGTAGAATCCATTTTAGCAAATAACCCACTAAGCCAGTTAGATATCCGATCACTCTCAACATCTGATTTGGTTCCTCATGTGCCACCACCCCCCAGGTGATATCTACTCATCCTTGCCTGTCTTCAGCAAGAGTCTCCCTCATCCCAACCTCTCCCCAACTTCAAAAGCCTGTTGTCATGGTGCCTATCCCTGATGTGATAGTCCGGAACAAAGTTTTCCTTACCAGGTTTTCATAGGTATCATTGGATGTTTATTTTCTTCGACACTAAAGATATTTACTTTTTCTGTATGTTGTTTTAGGACCCCTGTTGGCATCTGAGCCATTTCTGTTGCTGGTAGTAGTATCCTTATTATTAGACAGGAGAGACTTTAGCTTTGGGGTCCACACTTCTTTAGAGATCAAGCTGATGAGTAGGAATCCCAAACTACACATGCACACTTTATCAAAGTACAGATATGTGGGCATCTCTGTTACGGATGATCCAGTGTCCAGCTCTTACAGTGCAACTCGTTACTTTAAACATCCTGAACATCTACTCCCAGTACTAACATTGTTCAAGTCCCAAGGAAATGCTTTTCTGCGTTTGTAGCCCTGAGTTCTTGAAACAAAAGGCAACACTGAATGTGGTGAATGTTTCTGTGTTGTGCTATTTTTCTTTTCCCAGGCAATGGGTATTGCTTCAGAATATGGGAATGACTTGAGTGGAAGAAGCCCCTAGGGATTAGAGAAGTTGTCAAATCTTTCTTAGATGGCATGAATGCCAACGTTTCATTTACCAGTGATGACTAACATCTGTTTTTTGGTGGTTTTTTTTTTTGTATTCCAATTTCTGGTTCTGAAATACTCACAAATGAGCATGGTATTTGCAATACCTGAGGCAGCTGAAGGCATTTTGCAATATAACAATTCAAATCTCCTAAATTTTTTTAAAAGTAGGTATACATGTAATATACCTAAAGCAGGGTATCAGTTAATAACTAGATGGGCATTGAGTGTTAGAACTGCTAAATAGTTTTGTTTTATTAAAATATTTAATCAATTTTATTAAAAAATACAATCTCAGCATTATTAAATACTTTCTATTCAAAATAGCAAAGACTATGAAAAGTCTTGGCTATAGTGATGTAATGAGTAATTTTGCTGAAATGTTGGTAAAAAAATACTTTGAAAAATAATTTATGAGCCGGGCTCGGTGGCTCAGCCTGTAATCCCGCGCCTTGGGAGGCTGAGGTGAGTGGATTCCCTGAGCCCGTGGGTTCGAGACCTGCCTGGGCAACTTGACGAGGCCTCATCTCTACAATAATCAAAAAAATTAGCCGGGCGTGGTAGTGCGCGCCTGTAGTTCCAGCTACTTGGAAGGCGGAGGCGGAAGGATCGCCGGAGCCCAGCAGGTCGAGGCTGCGGTGGCCGGGAGAGGCCACTGCACTCCAGTCTGGGTGACAGAGTGACTCCAACTCAAAAAAAAAAAAAGAAATTAGCATGTTACCTAAAAACTTTTCAATCAAGATAACAGAAGTTGGTGCAAAAAGATATATTTTGAGCCAGATGCTAACGTTTTTATTGCCCAAGTGGAGTTCACTGGGTGATGGAATATGAGCCTAGAAAGAGCAGATTTGCTTCTTTTATTTTCACAAGTTGAAAAGGGGTGGGAAATTCTAGAGGCAGAGGAAAAAAAAGCAGAAAGGATACTGACCTCTCCCCTCCTGATGCTGTCATAACCGGAGTGTGCACGGACAGACTCCACCGAAAAGAGCAATCAGAGATGCAATATGTCCTAAGGGAATAGCCAACATACTCAAGGGCAGAACATCAGAGCAACTTTAAAAAGAGATTGCGAATGTGATGGAAATTGCCAGTCACTGGGCAAGTGTTTCAAAAGGCTAAGTGTAAGAGGAAGAAAGGGAGAGGGAAGAGGGGAGAGGAGAGGAGACGGAGGGAGACGTGAAACTGGGGAATGTGTCATCTAGGGGATGAAACAGCAGGAAGTGGAATGTACAAGATAAAATAGACAACAACAAAGACAAGGAAAGCTTGGCTTGTGTGCTTTTGCCCATGCTTCTCTGTTTCCTGTGCTCTCCGCCCTCCCTGTGTTGAATCTTTGTTATAATCTAAACAAGCTTCTTTGTTATTCCCACAGCATAGTCTTTGTAATTATTTTTATTCTGGTTTCTCTCTAGCTGAAGCCAAGCTCTTTTAATTTCTCAGGTCCTACAGAGTGTCTGAGACATAATAAGTGTTGAATACTCGTTTTAGGAATGAATTATCCCTTGATGTGCATTTGTGTGTGGAATGGGACCCACAGCTCTAAGAGTTGCAAGTGTAATGAGGACGAAGCCTCAGTCCCCTTCTGCCTAAAATGAGAGTGCTTGTCCAGAATGATCTCTATGATTCTCTCCAGCTGAAGACTTTATAACTTCAAAATGACCAATCCTGTCATTTGTTCAGATGTTTTGCCAGTGGCTTCAAGTTTCCACTTTTTCTGCTAAAATAGACTAAGCTAGCTTTGAGAATTTCTGACACTGACCTCTATTGTGGAAACTTTCCATGTAAAGTACCATATCACCCACTTCTCTTTTAAACTTTTAGAAGTGCAAAGTTAACTTTTATATCAACTATCTTGAAAAAAAAAGATTATACCATCTAGCAATAGATATCATGTAAATGCTATGTTTCTTCAAACCCAATACCTTATCTAATATTAGATTTTAAATTATTTAAAACAGTGCCCAAAATGGCTTAGCATTTTGTCTTTTATAAGCAATAAGGCACTACAGAAACTTAAACACAAATAATATCGAAAATAAATTCTCTCTCTAGAAAACAGATTTCAGAAAATTCCAATATTATTCCTCAAATGCTTTGGAAAATTAGTTAAATCTTATATTTAGGGTTCTTCTATGCAATGATTGCAAATACATTATAGGATTATACGCGAGGCATGCTATAAACACTTTCTCTGGAAGAGATAATTTAGAAAGTCAAGCTAAACAATCTTCTTCTTGTCTAATAACATTTTATTTCTTTGGCTTAGTTTTGCTTTGCTCATTCTTTAAATCACATTTCTCTTGATCCCTGAATGGTTGAACTAAGTGTTACAGGTTGAAAGAGAGGCCATTTTGGTTATATTAACACAGTCATTAAGAAAAGGCTTAGAAACTTGCATTAAGTTGAGTCGGGCTAAATGTAGAGCCCATTTAAATTTAAAAGTGAACACTTTTCCCTTGTCCCACCCTTTGCTGTGCTCTGATCTAGAAACTGCTGTTGGTACGGAAAGGAAGGAACACAACCATCTTCATGAAGCCCCCTGATAAGAAGGAGACACACACACAAAGACTGCATGTCCCTGGAAAAGCCTCCATGGAACCTAGATAAGAAATGGGCTCTACAGCAACTTTCTAAAACCCAGAAATGTATCTGTTCCCTTAGTCTCTAGGTGACAACTGCTTTCTTTCATGTCTTTGTATTAATTTTACGTGTAACGTTTAACCTAGCCTTGTGAAGCAGAACTCCCGGAATAAGCAAAAAAAAAACCTGTAACCACCTAGAAAGTACACAGTCCCAAATTGTTCAAGGTAATTGTAAATTGGAAGATTGGTAGGATTGATGTAATCGGAGCACCAGTTTGTAACAGTAACCGTTTGGGCTCTAAACACCGATTAAGAAAGAAACTGCCTCAAAAAATTAACAGGTATTGCACTGTATACGTTTATAAAAATGGTGCAACCATACATTGTTGTAATGTTTCAATGCCAGCTTACAAAATTCAACAACTAATAGATAAGGAAGGGGGTGGGAGGGAGCCTAGGTACACATGAGAACCTGTAAAAGCTATCTGATTTAATGTTGCATGTAGATTGTAAATCTACACAAACCAAGATTCAGATCATTTCTTCCATGTGAATTAACCTGCTCACTTCACTGACTGAGGTCAACGAGGAAAGCGGGCTACTAGCTTTGTTTTTCTGATTTGCACAAACTAAAAATTAAGCTTCTTCCCAGCTTTTCAGTTCATAAGTGACAGTATGCTACAGGCAAGGTGTTCCTTCTATTGTCAACACTCATAGGATGACAGGCAGTGTGGTCTACTTGGGTTTCAATTGTTATCAGCACTCATATGCACAATGGTCTCCAATAGTCTTACTTTTCTCAGGCAAACCCAAGGTAAATTTCTCAAGGTTTTTGCTGCCTTCGTTAGCAGCATTTGATGGAGTATCTTTTATACATCTGTAATACATAAAAATAAACCAGATTGCCAACCCTTTTTAAAAATCTTAAACCATGTACCAAGTTTTTGGTCCAAATGGTGTAGGAAAAGTTAAACTTAAATTGCATTCTATTAACCAACATGAGTGTATTTCTGTAAGCATAGTTATGTTGAAATAAAGTTTTAAAAAGCAAAAAAACAAAACAAA
>CAUYQG010065787.1:0-21931 GCA_963574415.1 Tarsius wallacei | reverse complement strand
TATCATAAAAGTATCTAATTAGTATATTATGAATTCAGTGAAAACCTATTTTATATGCATTAACTTAAAATTTTAACTGAGTTAAGTAAAAACCTTAACGATTAATCTTCATCCTAAATCTGTGAAAACACTGTTATAAATCACCTACATAACTCCTAGATAAGTGTTAGAACTTATAGTGAATTCATAATGAACTTACTATAAGCTTGTGCTTCTAAAAAACCTTATGTCTAAGCACTAAACTACATAATTCTAAATCAAATGAGTGAATGAATATACTTATATCATTTTTTACTCATGCAATATCTAGTAACTTATAACCAAGTGAGAGAAAGCATTCTTGATGTGCTTTAGAGTTTAACCATTGCATATGTTAGAAGAGGCCAAACGGCATGGTGGGAAATGGAAAAATGAACCTTGACATTCCCAGGTTAGCTGTGAGCACTTCATATAAACGTGTTGTTCTCTTCATGCTCGACTGCACAGAACTCTTCAGCCGTATCAACAGCAAAGATGGAAGACAGAAGGGCCTCAGCTGCCCGGACTTGTTTTGTGGCCAGGGGTCCTCAGTGCACCTGGACTTTGTCAATCAGGCGGGCCTCCAAGGTTGGCTCCCAACAGGTGACCATAGTAATTGATGCCATGAGCAGAATGTGCAGACATTTTCCACCACCCTGTGTGTCTGTGTTCTCTTACTCTGACTTGCTGACCTGCTCTGCTTCCTGATGTCCGGCATGCACTTTAACCTGCTATTGCTGAGGAGCTAGTGCTTTGAGTTGTGTTGCTTTGTTTCCTTTGTCTGCAAATTAAAACTCAGAGTGCCGCATTACAGGGCAAACAAACATACAGATTGATTTTTTTCAAATTTAATTAATGTTTTAAATTTTTATCATGAAATGTAGTAAAGAAGTGAATTATATTTATAAGAGTTTTAATAACAATAATAGAAGCATTTTTGGAACCATCGTCAAGATTCATCACTGACCTTTGGACAGTTGTAAGAGTTTCCTGATGGTTACCTCCCAGACTCTTCCTCATTTTGCCCCTTATATAACCACAGTCCTGATTCTTCACCTATTTTTCACACCTTTGCCATCTGTTATTTTTTGCAATCCAGTGTTCTTTTAGTTTTACCTCCTCTGAACTTTCAGTAAGGGAGTATTAATGGAATTGAATTACAATGTAAAGGTTTTGTCAGTGATTATCTTGCTTTAGCATGTTCACACACACTAGTGTCTGAGGCTGTGATCCTTCCAGTTTTCTCTTTCTTTCCAGTGGTCATTGTGTTTGGGCTTTTTCTAGGTTTTAAAACATATTTATTTATTTATTTTGTTCTTGGGAGTAATACTGCTCTAATTTTATGTCAGCGTCCAAGTACACATGCACAATAAATTCTCTGGAAAAAAAATCACTGGGCTGTAAATTGGGATAAAGTGTAAATGATAGGAAATAGCTTGCAGTGTATCCACTGGCTCTTGCATTCATGCATAACCTTGTTTGCCATGGTCATCATTTGGAATTCTCTAATTGACTTACTTTTTCTTCTAATCAGTGTCAAACATCATTAACTTGACATTTTATTTGGTCATTTTCTCATTACTAAATAGGTGAACTTTTAAAAATATATAGTCTTTTATTTTCTAAGTATGTTTTGCGTATTTTCTCATTTTAAAATCATACTTATTTTTACTGTGCACATTAATTCTTTTGTATTGTATGTATTACAAATTTTTCTCCCACTCTTTTTATTCCCTTGATTTTAGTTTTTATTAATTAATTAATTTATTTATTTATTTTTGAGTTGGAGTCTCACTCCGTCTCCCAGACTGGAATCCAGTGGCACGCTTCTGTCCACCGCAGCCTCGACCTGCTGGGCTCCAGCAGTCCTTCCACCTCAGCCTTCCAAGTAGCCAGAACTACAGGCTTGCGCTACCACGCCTGGCTAATTTTTGATTTATTGTAGAGACAAGGTCTTGCCAAGTTGCCTGGTTGGGTCTCGAACGCGGGCTCAGGCTATCCACTCGCCTCAGCCTCCCAAAGTGCTGGGATTACAGGCAGAGCCACTGAGCCCAGCCTGTTTTTATTTTTGTTATAGCGTTGTGGGGTACATATGAGGATTTGTTAAATAAGTAAATTGCATGCAGGTGAAGTTTGGGTTTCTAGTAAGTCCTCTCTCCCCAAGGTAATGGACATGTACTCAATGGGTGGTTGTGTGCGTCTTATTTCCCCTTTCTTCTTCCCCGCACTGTAGTGCCTGGCAACGTACTCATGTGTCTGATGTTTAGGCTCACTTATGAAGGAGAACATGTGATATTCAGTTTTTTTGTTTCTGTGTAAGTTCACTCAGAATGGTGACCTCCAACTGTCTCCATGTTTCTGCAAAGGACATAGATTGGTTTTTCTTTATGACTGCATAGTATTCCATCATGTATATGTGCTACATTTCCTTTGTGCAGTTTGCTTTCAGTAGGCATGTGGGTTGGTTCCATGTTTTTGCTATTGTGAATAGCGTTACAGTGAACATACGTGTGCAGGTGTCTTTTTAGTAAAGCAATTTCTGTTCCTTTGGGTATATTCCCAGAAGTGAGATTGTTGGATCATATCATAGCTCCACTTTTAGTTCTTTAAGAAAATGCCACACTGCTTTCCACAAACGTTGAACTAGTTTACATTCCCACCAAAAGTATAGAACCATTCCCTTTTTTTCACTGCTGCACCAGCACCTGTTGGTTTTTGACTTTTTATTGCTAGTTATTCTTACCCGTTTGAGGTGGTATCTCATTGTAGTTTTGCTTTGTATTTCTCTGATGATTTGTAAAGCTGAATATTTTTTCCTGTTTGTCGGCTGCTTAGATGTCATCCTTTGAGAAATTTCTGTTCATCTCTAGTGCCTACTTTTTAATGGGGTGATTTAGTTTTTTTTTTTCTTGTCTATTCATTTGAGTTTCTTATAGATCCTGGATGCTAGACCTTTGTCAGATGCAAAAGCTTGCAAATATTTTTTTCCCATTCTTTGGGCTATCTCTTTGCTCTCTTGGTGGTTTCTTTTGCTGCAAAAAAACTTTTTGGCTTGATAGTTCCACCTGTCATTCTTAGCTGTCTTTGCTTTTGAGAACTTGGCCATAAAGTCATTGCTTACTGCAATGTCCAGAAGAGTGTTCCCTGAGTTTTCTTCTAAGATTCTTATAGTTTTGGATTCTACATTTAAGTCCTTGATTCATTTTGAGTTATTTTTTATATGGTGATAGGTAGAGGTCCAGTTTCACTCTTATGCAGGTGTTTAGCCAGTTTTCCCAGCACTATTTGCTAAATATAGTATTTTTTCCCCAATGTTTGATTTTGTCAGCTTTGTCAAAGATGAGTCAATTAAAGATGAGTCAATTCTATGATTTTATTTCTGGATTCTCCTGTTTCATTTGTCTATATGTCTGTTTTTGTACCAGTACCATTTTGTCCTGGGCACTGTAGTCTTGTAGTAAAATTTGAGGTCTAGAAATGTGATGCTCCCAGCCTTGCTCTTTTTGCTGAGGAGTGCTTTAGACATTCAGATTATTATTTTTTCTTTCATATGAATGTTTGTATTGTCTTTTCTGGGTCTGTCTGTGAAAAATGATGCTAGTAGTTTGGTAGGGATTACATTTAACCTAGAGATTGCCTTGGGTAGGATGGACATTTTGATGACATTGATTCTTCCAATCCATAATCATGGAATGTTCTTCATTTGTTTGTTTCATCCTTGATTTCTTTGAGCATTTTTTTTTCTTGAGTTGGAGTCTCATTCTGTCGCCCAGACTGGAGTGCAGTGGCACGCTCCCAGGCACTGCAGCCTTGACCTGCTGGGCTCTGGTGATCCTTCCACCTCAGCCTTCTGAGTAGCTAGAACTACAGGCACGTGCTACCATGCCCAGCTAATTTTTTGATTTATTGTAGAGATGAGGTCTTGCCAAGTTGCCCAGGTAGGTCTCGAACCTGCGGGCTCAGGCAATCCACTCACCTCAGCCTCCCAAAGCGTGGGATTACAGGCTGAGTCACTGAGCCCGGCTCTTTGAGCATTTTTGTAGGTCTCGTTGTAAAGGTTTTCCACTTCTTTGGTTAGATGGATGCCAAGGTGCTTTTGTATATGTGTGTGGCTATCATGAATGGTATTGTGTTTTTTTAATTTGGTTTTCAGTCTGCTTGTTCTGGTGTATAGAAATGAAACTGTTTTTGTGCATTGATCTTGTATTCCGAGACTTTACTGAAGTCACTTATCAATATGAGAGGGTCTTTGACAGACTCTCTAGCATTTGCTTGGTATAGAATTATATTATCTGCAAAGAGAGATGATTTAAATTTCTCTTTTCCTATTTGGATACCCCTAATTTATTTCTCCTGCTTGATTGCTCTGGCTAGGATTTCCAGTACTATGTTACATAGGAGGGGTGAGAGTGTATATCCTTGTCTTGGCATCCAGTACTTAAGGGGAATGCTTTCAGCTTATTCATGTTAAGCATGGTGTTGGTTACAGGTTTGTCATAAATGGCACCTGCTAACAGGCTTAGACACATTATCAAGGCAAAAAACTAACAAGAATATCTGGAACCTTAACTTAACTTTTGACCAGTTGGACCTACATCTACAGAACACTTGACCCAACAACCACAGAATATACATTCTTCTCATCAGCACATAAAACATATTCCAAGATTGACAACATACTTGGGCATAAGTCAAGTGTGCACAAATTTCAAAAGGTTGAAATCATATCTGGCATCTGTTCAGGCCACAGTGAAATAAAAATAAATATCATCACCAACAGAAACCCTCCAAAAGGCACAAATAGATAAAAATTAAATAGCATGCCTGATATATAAGTCAATATATCTTATATGATAAGGGAAGAAGAGAGTAAAGAAAACAAAGACCATACATACACACAGCAATATAAGAAGGAAATATTTTTGACAGTTGTCCTTTTTGTGGTGTCACATGTAGATACAGCACACAGAGATAGAAAAATTATGAGAAGGGGTGGGAGGCAACATAGAATACAGCTCACACAGGCCTGGGATCAGCAGTGTGATCTTGGGAATGTTACTCCTCTCTAGGCCTTGTTTTCATTAAGCACCAGTAAAAGGTTGAGATTAAATGACATTCAGATGTTGTCATTCTCTGAAATTACACTTTTCCATGCCTTCCCATGACATCTGGAATCAGACGATGCGCCTCATCTCGGCCTATGTAGTGGACAGCCTCCACCAAGGCTCATGACACTAAGTGGTTAGTGACTCACTTCTGGAAAGAGAACACAAACAAAAATGGGAGATCACACCAATTTTAGTCAGTTTGTGCTGATATAGCAATAAATCATTGATAAGGAAACTTCAGGCTGTATCCTTACATAATGAGGAGGAGAGAGCTCCTTGGGTTTGCATTCATAAGGTCACTATTCATGAGTGTTCCCCCAAGAACACAGTAAGAATGATGATATATGACTCCCAACTCTTAATTATAAAAAGACTGAGATTTCTTCTTTTTGAGTCAGGATCTGTCACCCAGGCTGGAGTGCAGTGGTGTGATGATGGCTCAAGACAGCCTCAAATTCCTAGGTTCAAGTGGTCCTCCAACTTCAGTCTCCCAAGTAGCTGAGAATACAGGTGTATGCCACCATGCCCAGCTAATTTTTTCACATTTTGTAGAGACACGTTCTTACTATGTTGCCCAGGCTGGTCTTGAATTCTTGGGCTCAAGGAGTCCTCCCAACTTGGCATTCTAGAGTGCTGGGATTACAAACATGAGCCACTGTGCCTGGTCTACAATTTTTTATATTAACTCATTTTCCTCCCCTCGTCCCTCGCCTCTCCCTATCGTTCTCTCAAAATTCATGCTGGGAAAGCAAGCTCCAATGTTTTGTAAATCTCTATCTAAGTTCCTGTGACAAAGGGGAAAGGTCAACAGACAATAAGGCCCTCATTTAATGATGTCAGCTACTTCTCTGATTGATATTGGGAGGAAATTCTCCCCCAGTCAAGAATCAGTTGAGACCACAGTCCCGGACTTGTGTGAGGTCTTGAGGCAGAGACACTCAGCTAAGCTGTGACCAGATATTCAGCTCATAGAAACTTTGACATAGTATACCAGGAGGGACACACACATACACAAAATTAATGTATTTATTTAAAAATTGTGTATTTATTCTTACATGTTTAAACTTCAGTGACCCAAAAGCACTCTTCATTTGATGCAGTACAACTGTCGAGACATTTTTTTCACTGCTCCAGACAGTTTTTGAATTTGTCAGTTTTGTTGCCTTTTAGTGGTTCTGTCATTTTTTGTTTCACTTCTTTCACATTGGCAAAATGTTTCCCTTTGAGGACCTCTTGCATCTGGGGAAACAACCACAACAAAAAATTCACCTGGGGTGAGATCGCTTGAATAGAGAGGGCGAGGCACAAAGGTCATGCCGTTTTTGGTCAAAACTGCTGGACAGTCAGCATAGTGTAGGCAGGTGCATTGTCATGATGGAAGAACCAGTCACCTGTTTGCCACAACTTGAGACATTTCTTTCACAATGCAGCCTATCACAACAAAGTTAGCTGGTACACTGATGCTGATAGTTTCCTAGATTTCCTAGATCATTTAACTAGTAGGGAAAACTTGTCCTAAAAGAGGCCCACTGTACAAAATATATTTTGAGTTTTTTGTGTCCCCCCTCATATATTCGGAGTTTAAACCACTACATTTGAGGTAATGTAGTCAGAGGGCAGTAGATAATGACAGTCTACCAGGCCCCAGGCCTAGCTCTTTTCTGCCTGCAAGTCTCTGCAGCAGGGAAACCTTCTCCTGACACAATGTGTGAGTCAGCATTCTTTAGGTAAATATAACCAATAAGACATACATAGGTTTTGATATGGTTCAGTAACAGGAGGTTTATTAGAGTAATAGTTTCATACAGTTACAGAGGCCAAGAATTCCCACAATATGCTGATTGGGGAACCAGGAAAGCTGGTAATTTAATTTAGTCTGAGTTCAGATCCTGAGAATAAGTGCAGCAGATGGTGTACTCCAAGTTCAAGATCGAAGAACCGAGAAACAGAAGTGGGGAAGAGAGAGTGCTTGTGTAAATCCTAAAGACCAATGGCCCAATGGCCTCAGAACCATCACCTTCCTTGTCCAAGGGCAGGAAAAGATGGCTATCTCAGCTCAAGAAGAGAGAGAGAGAGAGAGAGAGAGAGAGAATTTGCCCTTCCTCTGCCTTTTGTTCTGTTCAGACCCTCAACAGATAACACGATACCACTCAAGCTGGTGAAGGTGGATCTTATCTACTCAGTGTATTAATTTAAATGCTTACATCTTTGAGAAACACATTCAGGGATACACCCAGAAATATTGTTTTATCAATTATCTGGGCTTTTAGCCCAGCCTAGTTGATACCTAAAATTATCCATCACAAATCCACCCCTTGTCAGCAAAATCTTAAGTAATGTTTATTCTTCTCCTGTTATTTAGTTACTTAAATGCTATTGTATTAAACTAATAACACTAGCATACTGATATAAGTCAATATATGTTATATGATAAAGGAAGAAGAAAGTAAACAAAGGTCATACACATACACACACACATACACACACACACACACACACACACACACACACACACACAAATTGTCCTTCCTGTAACTGTTCACATGGTTAAAGTTGGTATTTGTAATGACCTTCTTCTGCTAAGTATTCTGTTCTTTTTTTTTGAGACAGAGTCTAACTCTTCCCACATTGAAATGCAGTGGCCCATCACACCTCACTGCAGCCTCGAACTCCTGGGCTCAAATGATTCTCTCACCTCAGCTTCCAAGGAGACTGGGACCATAAGTATGTGCCACCACACCAAGCTAATTTTTTGTAGAGAAGGGGTCTCACTATGTTGCCCAGGCTGGTCTTGCACTCATGGCTATCCTCCAGCTTCAGCCTCCCAAAGTGCTGGGATTACAGGGGTGAGCCACACATTTGGGTTCATTCTGTATTTCCTTTGCCTTCAGTAAGAATCTCAGCTGGTCTTGATTCTCTACCTGGTAAGGTGATCCAAACTTTCATTCCTGAAAGTTCTGAGCCACTTTTAGTTCTACCTGAATTGGTTTGTTTCAGCTTTTCTTTGACCTTAATCACAGGAGATGGTAATATTAAGAGATACTTTAAGAAGTCTCCTGTATTGCAGGCATACTGTTTTCTACACACATAGTGGGTATTTGTTCCATAATTATTAGTTCCATTTCTTTTTAGTAGTCTGCATCAAGTACCTCACCCAGTACCATAACTTCCTTCCTGGTTTATGTACTCAGAGACATGAGGAGTAATGGCCGGTGGCAGTCTTAATGTCTAATTCAATGGCATCATTGTTGTATGTCCTGGTGTAATCATTTCTCTCTCTGGAATCAAGACTTCTAGGCCAACAGACCATGAAGTTGTGACAGGAGAAAGCACAAATTTTGCTAGTGAGACAAGAGGGGTAATGGTGACTGGTGCCATTCCCATTTCTATCCCATGATTCCTGGACTTGTGAATCCTGGCTATAAGAGAAACAGTGCCATATTCTGAATGCTGATTCAGAGCCTGTTCAACCTTGTGAAGAATCTCACTCCAGTTCTACAGGTATTGCCTCCTACCTGGCTCTGTAACTGAGTCTTCCAAAGACCATTCAACCTTTATATCAAAGCAGTTCCTTCATGGTAAGAGAAATACGATAAGACTATGAATTCCATGAGCATGGGTTCATTGTCACAAGTCTTTGGCTCTAAAGTGAGTTCCTAGATCAAAAGCACTGCTATTTGGCATAACATAATTGTGAATAAGGCATTCCATTGTTCCAAAAGATGGCAGTTTTGTCAAAGGCATTGCATACAGGGAAGAATAATTCATATCCAGATTGTCTATTCCTGTGCAAATAATACACTGCTCCTTCCACGATGGAAGGCATCTTATGGAATCAACCTGCCACCAGGTGGTTGGCTAATAACCCCAGGAAATGGTGCCATATTGGGCACTCAGTGTTCATTTTTGCTGCTGGCTAATCAGGCACTCAGCTGGAGCCATAGACAGGCTGGTCTTGGTGAGTGGAAGTCCATGTTGCTGAGCCCATGCACAGCCCCATCCCTGTTACCATGGTCACTGTGTTCATGAGCACATTGGATGATGGCAGAGGAATGTAGGGAAAGAGACTGACAGGTATCCACAGAAAAGATAATCTCCACTTGATTACTAAACTCCGCCTCTTCTGAGATTAATGTATGTTGAACATGGGACCAATAAATTGGTATCTAATTGCATATTTGGTCATTTATTTTTCCATGCAAAAACAACCCGGTGCCATGTTGAATGCTCTACCACTGGGAGGATTTTACTTCACCACTGTCCTTCATAAATGATCAAGAGAGAGGCTGTCCATTATTGGGTGGTGTCTACATATCATGCACATTTGTATTCACTTCAGACCCAAGTAGGTACAGGCTGGGAGACAGAAGAGACAGTAGCAGTAGTGTAGACTATGCACATTAAGGTCTCTTCTTTAGGTAACTTAGTTATGTTTCCAGGTAGTGCTCGGATCCAATCAAGTATATATCACTTTGTTTTAGTGATAGAGTGCTACTGTGCATGTATAACTTTATGTCTTTGTAGGTTAGGCAACAACTAGTTTATGATGGATAGTTCAGGTCACATAGTAACCTGGTAGCACATAGTTAAGCATTCATCACCTCCTAAGGCCCACTAGTTGACCAAGATCTGCTTTTCCAAAGGGGAATAGTTATTTACAGAGAATGACAGGCCTTTGTTCCCAAATACTAAGGGTCTGCACTGTGACTTACCTGTAGGTGCCTTCCAAAGTTTCCTAATAGAATCCCTCAGTGCCACTGATGTCTCAAGATCATTTCTTCTACTGGATTATTTGGCTCAGATGGTAGAGGAGCTCACATGGTATTCTGGATCTGCTACAGAGCTTTCTCTTGTTCTGGGCCCCAGTCAAAACCAACAGCCATTTTTGGTCACTTTGAAAATGAGCCAGAGTAACATATCTAGATGAAAAAATATATGGGTTCTTAAGTCCAGTGAACTCCACTTTATGTTGTACCTCTTTGCTAGTTGCAGAATAAGACAGATGCAACAAATAATCCCTTTACCTTAGAAGGGATATATCAACATACTCCATATCCTTGGATCCCTAGAAATCCTATAGGTAGAAAGACCATGAATTTTTGTTGGAAGTTATTTCTCTCTCTCTGACTTGAGTGTGGTTGCTAGTTTTTGCTCACTAGGTACAAACCATATAATGCCATCAATGCCATGGACAACTGTGATGTCTTATGAAAGGGAAAGACAATCAAAGTCACTGTGAACCAAATCATTACCTAGGCCTAGAGAGTTGATATATCCAGAGGTAGGACAATGAGGTGTGCAAGCTGTTTCTGGTAGGCCTTGTGGACAGGTATAGAGCAATTGCATTTGCTGGGTAAATAGCTGAATGCCAGGTACCAGGGGATGTGTTGATTTACTCAACAATGAATCCGCATCTGGTAATTCAGCTGCCATTGGAGTCCTCACCTGGTATAGCTTACTGTCATTTTCTAAGATCTGTTCGTTACCAGCAGAGTCCTAATAGGCAAGTTCAACATAGTTGTGGTGGGAATTACAACCCCTGCGTCCTTCCAGTCATTGATGGTGGCACTAATTTCTCAAATCTTCCCAACAATGTAATGTTTCTTTTGTTTTACTATGTTTCTGTGCCAGGGTAGTTGTAGTGGTTTCCACTTAGCCTTTCTCATGATAACAGCCTTCAATTCATGGGTCAGAAAACCAAACAAGAAGGGAAGGAAGAAATGAAGGTAGGGAGAGAGAGATAGAAGGACAAATATTTTGATAGAAGAATTTTAAATAATACGTGAAGATGCATAATGAAGAATAGAAAATTACTATTAAACTATCAGTCTCTACTAAGACTCAATAGTTGCCCAAGATTCATGATGAATGCAAATATTCTGGGTGCAACTTAAATAAGAAATGCTATATTTGTGTAGTCTCAAAATATATCCCTCCAAATATTCCAACACCTTTTTTTTATATTTTTAAAAGATCTTTGACTATTTAAGACAAAAATTATAATCTGGTATTGTGAGATTCATAATGTGTAGGTGCAAAATTTATAACTTTAGCATAAAGAATAAAAGAAGGAAAAGGAACTCTTTTGTGGCAAACGTGTGTGTGTGTGTGTGTGTGTGTGTGTGTGTGTAACATTCATTAAAATAGTCCAGTGTTAACGCTAAGTGGATTATAATATGTAAAAGATGCATATTGTAATCCCTGGAACAGTCACTAAAAATGTGAGAAATTATGTGTAAATCATAATAAAGGAAATATCTTGAATATAAAATGGATTTGTTCAAGAATTTTCATAGGTCCTTTAGTTATAGTAGCCCAAACCAGAAAATAACTCAAATGTCCATAAATAGAATAACGAATCAACCAACTATAGAGCATTTATACAACAGAACACTACTCAACAATACAAATAAACAAACTACTAAAGTACATACCTTGAGTTAATCTCACAAATGTGCTGAGTGACACAGCTGGACATAAAATAACACATATTGTGAGATTTCAAGCAAAATGAACCTACGGTGAAAAAAAGTCACAACAGCATGTTGTCTCTGGGGAAAAATTGCCTGTTAATGAATGCCAAATAATTTTGTTGTTGTTGTTGTTGTTGTTGAATTGGAGTCTCGCTCTGTCACCCAGACTGGAGTGCAGTGGCCACTCCCGGCCACCACAGCCTCGACCTGCTGGGCTCCGGCGATCCTTCCGCCTCAGCCTTCCAAGTAGCTGGAACTACAGGTGCACACTACCACGCCCAGCTAATTTTTGATTTATTGTAGAGATGAGGTCTCGCCAAGTTGCCCAGGCGGGTCTCGAACCCACGGGCTCAGGCAATCCACTCACCTCAGCCTCCCAAATCTCGGGATTACAGGCTGAGCCACTGAGCCCGGCTCAAATAATTTTTTTGAATGTTGGAAATATTCTGTTCTTAAAAGAGAAGAAGATTGTATAGGCGCATTTATTTGTGAAAACTGCACAGTTATGATTTATGCCTTTCAATATTTGTACATTGGACCTCATTAAAAAAAGGAGCAGAACTAGAAAAAGAATAAGATGGGGGTGTGGGCAGTGTACTGAAGTCAGTCAAAACAAAATTGGCACATAATGAGTAGCTGCTGAGGTTGGGTGACTGGCTTATGATACAATTTTGTTTATTTTGTATATGTTTACAGTTTTCTGTAATAAAACACTTGTATAAAAAAACAAAGTTGATTGACAATGTTAGTTCCTAAGATTGCAGTTACCTTTTGGAAGAGGAAGGGAGAAATAGATTGTTGGGAAATGAGTAAAGTTGGTTCTATTTATTGGCTACTCGTGTATTTACTTTGTAATAATTCATATAAATTTATCAAAATGCATTGTGCTTATGTATGCTGTACAGAAAAATAAATATTACATATTTGACAAGGATTCTAACTCAATATCTCAAGATAACAGTTGTGTTTTTTGTTTGCTTTGTTTTAAATTGGGAAACATCCAGCAACTGCTGATCCCTCCCATATGCTAATGTGATTAATGTTCAGGCCCCATTTATGAATGAGAACATGCAGTATTCAGTTCTTTGTTTCTGTGATAGATCACTAAGTATGATGGTCTCCATCTCCATCTAATTTGCTGCAATAGTCCAAGATTTTGTTCTTCTTTATGATTGTGTAATACTTCATTGTGCATATGTACATTTTCTTTATCCAGTTCACTTTGGATTGGCAGTAGGGTTGATTCCATGTTTTTGCTATTGTGAAGAGTGCAGGTATAAACATGTGTGTGCAGGTGTCTTTTTTGTAGAATGATTTATGTTCCTCTGGGTATATTCCCAGGAGAGGGATTGCTGAATCAAAAGGAAAGTCAGGTTTCAGATCTTTTAAGAATTGCCGCACTGCTTTCCACAGAGGTTGAGTTTCTCCAGGTGTATTCCCAGAAGGGGTATTGCTGGGTCGAATGGAAGGTTGATTTTTAGATCTTTTAGAAATCACCACCCTATTTTCCACTGAGGTTGTACCACTTTACACTCCCATCAACAGTGCAGAAGTGTTCCCTTTTCTCCACACCCACACCAGCATCTGTTGTTTGTTTGTTTATTTGTTTATTTATTTTTATTTTTTAGTTGAAGTCTTACTCTATTGCCCAGGCTGGAGTGCAGTGGCACACTCATGGCCACCCCAGCGTCAACCTGCTGGGCTCAGGCAACCTTCTGCCTCAACCTTCCAAGTAGCTGGAACTACAGGCGCTTGCTACCATGCCTGGTTAATTTTTTGATTTATTGTAGAGACGAGGTCTCACCATGTGGCCCACAGTTGTCTCAAACCCATGGGCTCAGGCAATCCTCTCACCTTGGCTTCTGAAAGTGCTGAGATTACAGGCTTGAGCTGCTGCACCTGGCCTGTTTTTTGATTTATTGATGAGGGTCATCTTTACTGGAGTTAGGTGGTATCTCATTGTGGTTTTGATTTGCATTTCTCTGCTGATTCATGAGGGTGAGTATTTTTTCATGTGTCTGTTGACTGCTTATATATCTTCTTTTGAAAAGTATCTATTCATGTCCTTTGCCCACTTTTTAATAGGATTGTTTGTTTTTTTTCCTTTCAGCTCATATGAGTTCTTTGTAGATCCTGGATGTTAGGCCTTTGTCAGATACATAATTAGCAAATATTTTTTCCCATTCTGTGGGTTGTCTCCCCACTCTCTTAATGGTTTCTTTTGCTGTGCAAAAGTTTTTCAGTTTGATAAGGTCCCACTTGGCTATCTTAGGTTTTACGGTACTCACTTTTGGGGATTTGGTCAAGAATTGGTTGTCTACATCTGATGTGCATAAGAGTATTTCCTACATTTCTTCTAGGATTCTTATAGTTTGAAGTTTTATGTTTAGGTATTTGATCCATTTAGAGTTGATTTTTGTATATGATGATAGGTAGAGGTCTAGTTCCGTTCTTTTGCATGTGACTAGCTAGTTTTCCCAGCACCATTGCTAAATATGGTCTCCTTTCCCAGTGATTGTTACTGATGGCTTTGGTGAAGATGAGTTGATTGAGAGATTGAGTTTTTGCTTCCATAAACTCTGCCCTGTTCCATTGGTCTATGTGCCTATTCTCGTACCAGGTTGTTTTGGTTACAGCCTTTGGTTTACTAGCCTTATAGTAAAGTTTAAAGTCTAGAAGGAGGATACCTCTTACTTTGTTCCTTTTGCTTAGGATTGTTTTGGCTATTCATGCTCTTTTTTGCTTACATTTCATGTATATTTCTGTATTGCTGTTTCCAGGCCTGAGAAAAATGATGTTGGTGATTTGATGGGTATTACATTGAATCTGTAGATTGTCTTGGGTAGGATGGACACCTTGACAATATTGATTCTTCTAATCCATACACATGGGTTATATTTTCATTTGTTTTCCTTGATTTCCTTGAGTAGCATTTTGCCATTCTTGTTGTAAAAGTCTTTCATTTCTCTGGTTAGGTAGATGCCAAGGTATTGTGTGTGTGTGTGTGGTGGGGGGGGTGCTATGTGGCTATTGTGAATGAGATTGTGCTTTCTATTTGGCTCATCACCTGCTTGTTGCTGGTGTGTACAAAAATGCAACTATCTTTTACATATTGATTTTGTTCCCTGAGACTTTATTGAAGTCAATTATCAGTGTGAGGAGGCTTTTGACAGACTCCCTGTGGTTTTCAAGATATAGAATCATATCATTCACAAAGAGGGATAGCTTGACTTTCTCTTTTCTTATTTGGATACCCCTGATTTGAAATCTGAAGTCCTCTTTTTTGCCATTGCCTTGCTAAGCTATGGTGTGGCCATGTGCTCTCTGAGCAATGACTGTCACCATGTTTCTTTTTCTTTTTTCTGTTTTTTGTGTTGAAGTCTCACTCTGTCACCCAGGCTGGAGTGCAGTGGCACACTCACAGCCACTGCAAACTCGACCTGTTGGCTCAGGTGATGCCACCGTGTTTCTTAAGTTTTGGCCTCCTTCTCTACCTTGGGGAGGTGACTCTCCTCTCTCTCTCTCTCTCTCTCTCTCTCTCTAATTTACTTTCTAAATAAACTATATTTTCTAATCTTGAAAAAAAAAAGAAATCTGAAATTTTTCCTGATTTCTCTGGCTAGGACTTTCAACTCTATGTTGAACAGGAGAGGTGAGAGTGGGCATCCGTATCTAGTCTCCGTTCTCAGGGAGAATGCTTCCAATTTCTGTCCATTGAACAAAATACTGGTTGTGGGTTTATCATAGATGGCTCTTACTGTTTTGAGGAATGTTCCTTCTATGCCTAGGTGCTCAAGATTTTTTATCAAGAAGGGATGCTGGATTTTGTGAAATGTTTTTTCTGCATCTAATGGTATAATCATGTGGTTCTGGGTTTTACGTGTGTTGATATGCTGAATTATATTTATGGTCTTGTGAATGTTGAACTAGAGCTGCATCCCAGGAATGAAGCCCACTTAGATGTGATGGATAATCCTTAAGATGTATTGTGGAATTTGCTAAAATCTTGTTTAGAATTTTTGCATCTATGTTCATCAAGGAGATTGACCTTTAATTCTTTTTCCTTGTTGGGTCTTTGCCAAGTTTGGGTATCAATATGATGTTGGCTTTATAAAATGAGTTGGGGAGCATTTCATCTTTCTTGATTGCCTGGAATACTTTCAATCTGCTCTTCCTTGTAGAATTCATCTGGGAAGCCACCAAGACTGGGGCTTTTGGCAGATAGATTTCTAATGACTGAATCAATTTCCTGGTTGTTATTGATCTGTTTCGAGTTTCAACTTCTTCCTGTTTCAACTTTGGGAGGTTGTGTGATGTCTTCTGCTTTGGGGATATCAACCAGGCATAGATTTGGTTTTTTTGAACATGTTGCAGCTCTCAGAGGCTCTGTTCCATCTTTCTGAGTCTTTCTTCTAAGTTTTTAACAGACTGTGTTAATTCCATATTTTAGTCTTCAAGGTCTGAGATTCTTCCTCTGCTTTGTTGAGCCTGTTCCCAGTACTTGTCACCTTGTTATTGACTTTGAGGATGGAGCTCTTTATGTCCATTATTTTAGAGTAGGCATTTTTGAAATTGGCCAACATTGCTTGTACTTCCTGTACAACTTCTTTGAGTTTAGCTTCATGTTTCTCTTAGTTCCAGTCAATTTGTGCCATCTATTGTTTGATTTCTGTGCCTGTCAACTGAGACAGGTTTTTCCTTTCTGGGGGGTTTCCATTGTTTGTGCTCTAGTGGCTGCTTTTTCTGTGCAGTCTTCATTTGTTTCAGTGAGAGAAGGAGGAGCGCCACCCTGTGGCAGGTTGTTATTACTGCAGCTTGCCTCTCTGCTACTTAAGTAGTTTGGCTAGATTCTCGGTCCCCTGCAGCTGTGATTGAAGGCCAGTGCTGGGCGAATAGGCGGCTGGAAGGGGAGAGGGAGGAGGATAAGGGGAGGGAGCAGGGGAGGTGGGGGTGAATCAACACAGCACATCCCAGAATTGCTAACACCCCTCCCTCTCCCAGAATGAACTCAGCTCCTGTAAATACTGCTTAACTCACAGTGGGGGCATGCAGTGCCCAGATTCCTATGCATGCCTTTTTGTTCTCTATGTATTCAAGGAGACCCCCCCGCTGGTTGCAGAGAGTTTCACACTTCCAAACGTGTTCAGGGTGCCTCCTTTAATTGGCAGCTGGATCCCCTTTGTATCCTGTTGAAATGCTTTTGAAAATGTGCACATTTGCAAACGTTAAGGCAGTTACTGAGAGTAAACATCTGTTCCTGCTTCTTTGAACGTAATGCTATTACTGTATCTTGCTCCCTTTCCCATGCTGTGGATATATAATCTCTCCCCATGTCTACTGGGGTGCAGAGAGCTTTGTACTGACATCATAGGTTCTCTTTTATAAGCAAAAATAAACCTATATCTTTATCAACCTGTCCTCCAGGTGATTTGTTCATTATTGGTAAACATTATGAAAGCCCTGTCTAATTTGGGGTTTCTGCAATACAATTGGCATCAGAAACAGGATATTCCAGAGAAGCCTCCTATTGAGTCAAAGGAAATAGAGATGCTGGGAGTGGGAGGTATTTTGTTGGGGGAAATACCAATATATCACTGGGGGAAATACCAGTATGTCGCAGAGGAAAAATACCAGGATGATGCTTTGGGAAATACTGGTTGGACTACTGGTTCAGTGTGGTTCAATGTTGACAGCTTAGTGGATGCCCCCAAAACACCAGATGGGCTACTGGAGGTTCTCCAGGCAGTTGGTGAAAAAGGAGAGGGTTTAAGAAAAAAAAGAAGCATAGGGCAACAGCAGCAGCAGTGTCGTGGCTGCTGCTGTGGAGTTTGTGACTGGCCTCTGAGAAGGAGGTAGAGGCCAGAACCCAGACCTTCCAGCTGCAGGAGAAGCTTCAGTTGGAAAGGAAGGCTAATCGCCTGCCAGTTAGAGCAGCTGCATGCCTTAGCACGCTGGTTTGCAAACATGTGAGAGAATGGCTGCTGTGCACTCACATTCAGGTAGTGATGGACAACCCTGCTTGGAATCCAAGGAATTAGAATCCTGAAGCAGACTCAGATTTCTCCTCCTCCGAGGGGAAGCATTCTATAAAGGTGATGGGTAAATGACCATGGCACCTGCCATGGGACTGGGGGCCTGGGGAGACCTGGTGAGGGAAGAGAACCCCATGTCTCCACCCTGTCCCCACCATGAGGGGAGAAGGGAAACTATGTGTGAAGGAACCCAGTAAAATAACTAAAAAGCAATTGTGGGTTGACCTCACAAAAGCAGGAGTCAACTCCTACACAATAAACAAGCAGCCTGTTGTGTTATTGCAGCTATGGCAATGATGTGGATTTTTCAGGTCAACCTGGGCTTCGAAGGTGTCAGCTTAATGGGTTGGCCAGCGAAGCCCCAGAGAGGGTCATGGAGGGGCTGGTAAGCCTAGCACAGGAAGTGTCAGCTCTAATGGGCTGGAAAGCCTATTAGCCCCCTAGGTGTCTCAGCTTCGGAGTCTCACCTTCCTCTGGCAGCTCTCCTGGTTCAGCTGGCTCCATTGGCTGGCAAGCCAGCCTCTGGAGTGCACAGCTTTTCAACTCCAATGATCTTCTGCAGCTCTTCAGGTTGCAGCTCTTCAGGGTGGAGGTTCTTGACTCATGCCCAGGAAGAATGAGGGACATGGACAACCTGAAAGTGAGAAAGCAGGATTTATTGAGGACAGAGAAGCTCTCACAGGGAGGGGGCCTGAGAGGGTTGCTGTCTGGGGCCAAAAACCTGGGTCTTATATAGCCCTAAGTTCAAGCCATTTGGCTAGCACTAGCTGTGAGCTGTAGCTGTTTTGATTGGTCAGTATTAAGGACCAATCAGCAGAAGGTAGGGGCCTAATGGTGAGCCGATTGGTTGCTTTTCGATCCCCACAGTGAGGACTTTAGCTCTGGCTTGAGGGGCTTGCAGGGAGCTTATTTACCAACGCTGAGCCTGAAAGGCCTGCCAGTAGTTCACTACATTGTTACCAGAGGACTGGCCTGTCTAGCCTTTCTCTAGCTATCTCCTGTCTCAGCAACAGTTTCCAAGAAAGAAATGCGTCCAGCTTTTGCAGAGAAGCGAGCAGAGGAGCCGGGCATGTAGGGTCCTACTCCACACTTGTAAGATTTTCTAGCCATCACCCAAAAGGGAGGGTTGTATGTCTCCCTCCTGTGGAGCTTGACAGCCCCACCAGGAGAAGAACTAGACCTCAGTTTCCCATTCTCTCAAGCCTAATACTGGGGCCAAACTAGTAATCGGTGAACTGCCCACTAGGGAATGTACAGTGTCTATATCGCCAATTAAGGAATATTACTGGAGACAATGTGTTACAAGGGTTGTGCCTGCAAACTAGTGCCAGAGAGTTCTAGTTACAGAACACAGGGGTGAAAGTAGTCCTATGAGGCAAAGTTCCCTGGTGCAATTGCCACTGCCTCAAAGAGTGGTGGCTGCTAAGCAATACCAGCTCCTAGGAGGCCATAAATTAATAAGGAAAATAACCATATAATTGCCTATGGTGAACATAATAAGGCCAGCCCACAGTCCAGTTAACTTTCCAGTATGGCCGATCAGAAAACCAGATGGTCCATGGAGAATGAGAATGGGCTATAGAGAACTCAATAAGTAATTCCTCTCCTGCATGCACCAGTGCCTAACATCATTGATATAATGGACAAGCTACAGACTGAATTGGGTACTTACCATGCTATATTGAATTTAGCTAATGCATTTTTTAGTGTTGATGTTCACCCTGACAGTCAAGACCAATTTGCCTTTACCTGGGCTAGGTGCCAGTGGACTTTCACAGGGACACCTATGGGCTACCTACGGGCTACCTACACAGCCTAAGCATCTGTCACAGAAAGATTGCTGAAGATTTAAAGAAATGGACATGCCCCACCTTGGTGAGAATATTTCATTATATTGATTATGTTATACTAACCTCTGATTCTTTTTCAGACTTAGATAAAGCAATTCTGTCACTTATCACCAGTCCTTTGAGTCACAAATTGCAACAGCTTCTGGACCCAGTCACATTTGTAGAGCTTGATGAAGTTCCCACAGAACCCACTGTTTTGACACTTTTGCCCACTATGGAAGGGGTACTGCCAGTGCTAGATGACACCTGGTATATCAACAGCTCCTGCCAAGGACACCCCTTTCATTGGAAAGCTATTTTATACTAGCCGTCTGCCGATACTATTTGGATGGATGATGGCATGGGACAGCGTAGTCAGAGTACTGAGCTGCAAGCACTATGAATACTACGGATAATTATAGCCAAGGAAAAAGTCTGGTAACCATCTGCACTGACAGTTGGGTGGTGTTTAAGGGTCTTATGTTGTGGTTGCCACAATGCAAAAAGCTAACACATGTCAGTGGCTGTCTATCATATGTCAGGGCATGACCCTTTAGCTAGTCCAGGAAATGAAGAAGCTGGTGTCCTAGGCTGTATGAAGTGGTTAGAGAAAGCTCCATCAGAAAACACGACCATGTGGCTACACAAGAAAGTAAAACATGCCAGATAAAAGACACTGTGGGAAGTAGCAAAGGCTTGGGGACTGCTTTTCAGATATGTGACCTAAAGGACACACTATGTGCTGAGTAACACTCACTGCAGGGGTGGACCACTCACCACCTGGCAGATGTCCTCCACATTTTGAATGAATGCCCTCAGGCTGGACGGCCCTCACCGTTGGACACCTTGATGCAGCCATGAACTTTGATGCTGCACCTTGATGCTGCCATAAGACTCCAAATAAAAACCACTGAAGCCTATTTAAGGCCCCAGTGGGATGATGAGAATAACTTGTTGTCGCCAGCCCCACAGAGCATAGTACCTGAGGTTATACCCTCCCTTGGCCATGGCCAGAGACAAACCAAACCATACTGGTGCTCTCTGTTTTTCCCATGTGGGGGTGGAGGGTATAGAAAAAGGATTAGAAATATTCTTCTCTGTCATGGGTTGGTAGGTCAACATGGTCAGGTACATAAATCACATGAATCAGAGCATTGCTCTGGGAAAAATAATAATATCCTAATGGAATTTTAGGACTCCCCCTTTGTCTCTAACAGTACTGGATAAGAGAGCTCTCAGGTCTGATAGAGCATAGTATGCATAACCCAGGAGCAATCCCTCCCCCCATAAATGTGACTATCCTGTCTCAAGACAAAACTGTGGCATGTGTACTGCCTGAAAAACATGACTTGCCTCTGTTGGTACCTATTAAGTATCTCTCTTATCTCCATTAGTCTGTTTACAGGAAACATATATCTGCAATGGGCAACAACTTTGGTATGGGTCCATAATTAATCAGCCTGCTGGGTCTACTCAGAAGTCCCTGTATCTGCCAGTTATTAAATGAAGAAGTCTCACAACTACACAAAGTATAGTCTTAAGGTATAGAATGACTCTGGACAGGAAGGGACCTGTGTCACAATAAAAGCAGAATGCTATGTTTATACTTCTGATTTTTCCCACAATGTAACTATCACTTAAACTGCTATGCACACTAAAGTCAAGGCCATCTGTGCCATGACTTAGGACCCTTTGTCTGACTGCCTTTCCTTACTTAGCTCAATGTGGAAGAAAGTTATAATAGGTGTTGTTATAATCACAGATATGTTCCTCTTTAGTGCATGTGGACTGTATCGCACTTGTGGAATTTAAATGCAATGTATAACTCATTACTCCACTCCAGGGATTATCTGAAATACAAAAGTAACTTGCAGATTGTAAGGGTGGAATGGCCAAAGGTAGGACTGGGATTTGGGGTAAATGCAGGACATTTGTTGCATTTCCCTGCTAATGACTATTTCTTGACTGGGAGAATGGCCCCTGACCAAGGCCATCTGTGCCCTGTCAAAATGCCCTTAAAGACACGCACATCTATGAATTCAAGGCAGTTACTGAGAGTAAACATCTTTGTTTCTGCTTATTTGCACATAATGCTATTGCTGGATCTTGCTCTCTTTTCCCACGCTGGGGGTATATAATCTTTCCCCATGTCTATTGAGGCATGGAGAGCTTTGTACTGACCGCTGCCATTAGTTTTTTCCTAAAAGTAGTAATAAACCCATATCATCTGTTCTCTGAGTGATTTCTTTGGAATAGGTAAATACTATGTGAATTCCTTATCTAGTTTGGGGCTCCCATGATACAGTGAGAATCTCACAGGAATCTTGCTTCTACTGCAGAAGAATCATTCTCCATAATCTCAAAGGTCTAGGGATGCTACGTGAGTCATGTGGTCTATGCAAGTAAATGGGCTTTGGAGTCAGAGGTGGTCCTGAGACCCAGCACAGCTGTTAGTAGCTATGAGGCTTTGG